>NW_019167949.1:10788661-11088899 GCF_002303985.1 Durio zibethinus | reverse complement strand
CTTTGTGATTTTTTATCTCTTTTCTTTTTCAAGCATGTTTTTCTCAAAATTTACCCCTAGTATGAAGGGTGATCCTTGGTTGGGGTTTTTTAGAAAAGAAATCATAATAGGCTCAATAGGGGTAACAATGAATGGTAAAAGAAATATAGTCATTTTTCATTTCAAACATGAATGCTTTATTTGAAAATCATCTATTGAACAAAAACAAACTCATGAATTTGCATACCTTCACAACATATCTATTTCACATTTGCTAGCAACTAATTTCTTTTGCTCAAATAGTCTCTATAGATTGAACTTTATCAATATGAATGAGTTTTCAAAATTAAATCCTAAAATTATTGTTATCGTTGTCTAAACATTCATAATTTAGAATTTGAAAATAGGAATGAAAAGATATGAGAAATAATAAAGCATGGCATAATGGCTTGAATGAGAGAGCAAATGTAATGAAATTCATCAACTTGCCTTTTATTAAAATGATAACAAATGAAATCTTATTGTATAAAAGAAATCCTAATATTACTCTAGAAAAATCTTAAAATGACAAGTAACTCTCAACTAGTCTTAACATTCTTCTCAAAATTATGCCCTTGTATGATCCCAAAATTGAAGGATGGCTCTAATAAGATTATTGTCCATATCTACTTGGAAAGTGAAGCTATGTCTCCAGATTTGTTCTCAAATACCTCTTACCTTATTATACTTATACATCCCCAAACATTACTTAGGTTAGCTAGGTCATTTTGTTAGAGATCGAGATGAACTCTCTCAGGTAATGATGAGATAAAACCCTCAGGTAAGCAATTACCTTATTTTATTTGACCTTCATTTGACTTGATTTTTAACTACAGAGCGTATTCATAATGAACTGATGTAGACTTTGATTGCATTTGACTTTCATGGATATAGGTATAGGATCTGATTTATCAATGACTGATATGTGTTAAATATGATAATGAAAACGATGCATGATATGATAATGCAAGCATTAATTGAAATGATGCACAAAGTCAAACAAACAAAATGGTTCGATAATTAATATATCACACAAATTATTTCTTCTTATGTCATAATTTCAGGGTATATCTATCACTAGTACGAATGATTTTATCTTAAGGCCGGCCTCTTAAATGTAGATTATATGTAGGGTTAGGTGACTTCGAGCACTAAAGGTTCCTAAATTGTTCCTTACATTATTGTCTATCACAGATTAGTAAAACATTCTAATCCTCATCCATCATAGGCTATCAACAGAAAATATTCAATTTGAGTAGGAGCATTTGGCTAGCCATTGTGGAGATTATCATTTCACGAGAGCGTAGGTACTTTACTCTCTCTTAAGAGGGACGAAACCTGGGTATAAAGCTCGTGTAATGCAAATGCATGTGATAGTGTGTGTGAAGGAACATATAATTGTCAACCCTCATAAATAAAAGGTAGAAAAGAAAAACATTAGTAAACAAATAACATAATAATTACAACTTAAAACCATTAGACCAAAGGATAGGATAAATTTAAGAGTTTATGGCTTGACTCTCTATGGCCTTCCCTAGTGGAGTTGCCAAACTGTCATAACATATAAATCTAAAAATTTATAGCTAGACTTAACAAGAAGAGTCACTACCAATCTTTGTTAAATAGGTGTAATTGGCCACCCAATGAATCTATCAGTTTAAGGAGCTCCTAAGCTTGACTAAAGGTCTCTAAAAGAATAGGATCCGGTCAACTAATCAAAATAAGGTTTGGGAGTTCAGTTATATATGAAAAACGTTATAGCACCCTCACATAGCCATCCAAATAATGGTACCATTTTATTTTAAATTATCCCAAAGTCTTGATTCTAATGGTTTTAAATTTAATATTGAATATTAGAAATAATTCTTAAGATTTCTCCATCAATTTGGTAAATTTCTTAAAAATAACTCATTACCTTGAGAGTATTCAAGAATCTTGTTTGTTTTCTTGAAAAGGCTCCGTCATCAGAAAAAGGTTTGATCATTTTTATTTTGGTTTCTTTTTATTGAAAATAATCTAATTATTCCATCATTTGGGCCAAATTAGAAATATTTTCTCCTTTTAATTTCAAAATTTTCCACCATTTGGGCCTATTTAGAAATTCTTCTTTTTGATTTCTAATTTTTTCACCATTTGGGTCTATTTAGAAATTTTTTTTGTTTTTTATCTTTGAAAAGAAAATAATATGATAGTTATTTTTTTGAAGTTTCATTTAAATTCTTCCATCATTTGGGACAAATTTAAAGAAACTTCTCACCTAGAGATTTCGTAAAAAATTTAGCATTTGAAATTTCTAAAATTCTCATCATTGAATAATTATCATATATTTTCAACCAAAATTTTTTATTTTTTTAAAATTAAAAATAAATATTAATTATTGTTATTGAAACTATCTCTAAATTATTTCACCATATGGGATAAATTTAGAAAAAATTTGTCACTAAGAAATTTTATAGAAATTTATCATTTTGAAATTTCTAAAAATTTCATCATTGGATAATTAGTATTTATTCTAAAAAATATTTTTTTTATTTTGTTTTTCATTTTTTATTTTTCCTAAAATTTAATCATGCCAATAAAATAAAATAAACAGAAAAATGGCTCAACTCAACAGCTAGAAGACTCGGCTTGGCTGCAAAAAGAAACAATGGCTAAGACGGCTTGGCTTCACAGCTCGGCTCGACCTAAGGATGGGTCTGCAGGTTGAAGGCAAGTTAAGTGCTTAGTCGGGTTGGCTTGAACAAAACCATGTGGATACTAAGGCCGTTTAACTCAAAAATGACATCATTTTGAGGATAATATAAAGGACCGAATTCTATATTTTTCCCTTAGATTTCTTTCCCTTCTCTCTCTTCTCCTTTTTTTTCTCTCCCTATCTCTCTAGAATTGATGAACTCCAATTGAATCCTTTACTAGATTCTGGAAATTTCACCAAAATCTATCTTGGTTCACCGAAAGTTTGCCAAAAAAATTCAATTTTCATCGAAATCTTCAATCGAATTCTAAAAAACTTGCCAAAAAAATTCAAACATTGCAAAAAATTCACCATATATAGAAAAATTCTCCAAAAATCTAGGAAATTTCTATAAAATTTCTAACAAAAATCTTTTTTTAAACCCAAAAAATCTTCAAAATTTTTTTACTACTTTCTGCTTTTTTATGTGTGTCTTTTATGATCTCTATCTCTCTCCTTAATTTGTGTGTGTTTTTTTCTTGATTAGGGTCTGTATTTATAGGGAATAATCCAAAGAACCCTAATCCAAAAAGAAATCCCAATTTTCTTTGAATTCCAACCTTAAACCTAACTTAAATCCAATTCAACCACCTATTTTCTTAATTTTTTGGTTTTTATTTTTTTATTATTATTTATTTTCTTTCAATTAACAACACAAAGTAGAACCCCAAATAGATTGAGGTGTCTACAAGATTATCAAAAGAAATTATACCCAGAGGTTTTTACAAATCATTCTTAATATTGAGAAATATCATTTTTCAAGGATTAGAACCTTACTTCAAAGGTCTTTTTTTTTTTTCAAATGAGAATTTGAAATTCTTTCATTGAAAAATCTTTATATTTATCTTCTCCATATGGGATCTTGAAGTATCAGTACTTCGTAAATTCATGCACTAGACATTCTTAAATGCAATGCATGCTATGTAAATGTCAATTAATTAATTTTTTTTCAATTGTGGTACTCAAATTTCTCTAGCTTTTTCCTTGGATCTTGAACTCTTCAATCTTTAAGTACTAAGACCAAATTGATTTAATTCTCAACCATCTTTCCATATTTCCTTTTTAAAGAAATCTTTCCTCTCTATATTCAATGTCCTTACCAGGAGCTAAACATTTCATGATTGCCTTTACCACCCTCAACCATTCCATGGTAATGTAAAAAATCTTTTGTGCTATTATTCATTTATCAATCATTATTTTAATTTCAAAAATTAAAAATGCAATCACATATTTCTTCCATTAAGAGGTACTTAAGGGAAAAAAACAAGAATGGCTTGGAAATAAATGAGAAATAATCAACAAAAGAAAGACATATGGAATGAAGTGAAATTTTTTTTATTAAAAAATAGTAGCACAACTTTGGCCATTGAACAATCTGAAAAGGAAAAAGATTTACAAAGATGGGTATGGGGTAACAATGCCTAAAATAAACAATCAAATAATCATGATAACATATCTTGAAGTTTTTTCCAAAAATTCAACCACTTGATACACCTAACAACTTAGAGTTCATCAGAACATGCTAGCCTCCATGGTGGTAAATTCTCAAATTTGATGTTGTACCATCTTCATCTAAGCTGCCTTTTTAAGTTTTCAACTTAAATGAACCCCTTTTGACTCAAACCACTTTTTTAGGGTTTTTGATTTAAGTCCTCTTTTTTCATTTTTTTTTTCTTTTTTAAGTGCAGTATTTCTTCACAGCATCAAAATTTATAAGACTGGCAAATCATCTCTATCCATTTTAGCTAATATCAATGCTCCTCTCGAGAAAGCTTTTTTCACAATATATGGCCCTTTCCAATTTAGAGTCCACTTTCTTCTATTATTATGCTGGCTTTTAAAACCAACTCCCTTTCTCAAAAGAATTCTTTTCAAAACTAACTCTTCTTCTCAGAAGCAATGAGGTTGAACCTTTTTATCATGAGCCATCATCATTCTTCTCTGATACAGTTGACTATAGTATAGCACTATTAACCTCTTCTTTTCAATGAAATTTAACTATTCATAATGCTATCAAATCCATTCATCTTTTTCCAGTTTAACTTCTTTTAAAACTCTCAAGGATGGGATTTTCACTCTCACAGACAATACGGGTTCCATCCCATAAACCAAAAAAAATGGTGTTGCCCCAGTAGAGTTATGCATTGACATATTCGTAAGTCTTGATCATATTCGTAAAAAATTTTTTTATATTCTTATTTGCTGCCTCAACTGCTCCATTCATTTTCAGATGGTATGGCACTAAATTATGATGTTTGATTTTGTACTACGCACATACTTCCTTCATCATCTTAGTAGTCAAATTCTTGGCATTATCTAAAATAATTTTTTTTGAAAGTCTATCTCTACAAATGATCTCTCTTTTTATGAACTTGTAAACCATAGATTGTGCCACACTTCCAAATGAAACTGCTTCCACCTATTTCATGAAATAATCTATCATTACAAAAATAAACCTATGCTTATTAGAAACCTTTGGGGGTAATAGGACCAATGAAATCCATGCCCCACATAGTGAAAAGCCAAAGTGGTGCCAAAACATGTAAAATAATTGGTAGAGCATAGATCTTATCAGCATAGATCTAACACTTATGATATTTTCAAGCATAATCAATGTAATCACTTTCTATTATTAATAATGCCTAGCTCTCATGATCTGTCTTGCCATCATATGTTCATTTACATGTACCCCACATATTCTATCATGTACTTTCTTAATAATCTTTCTTGCCTCAGTAGCATTTACATGTCTTAATAATACTTAATCATGACTTTTTTTATATAGGATATCTCTATCCAAGAAGAAACTCATAGCTAGTCTTCAGATAACTCTTTTATCATTATTAGTTGCTTAGTCCAAGTATTGTCGATTCTTAATATTTTGCAAGATATCATAATACCATGATTTTTTATGTTCCTTCTCTTCTATATTAGAACAATGAACTGGCATATTCTTAACATCTAACTTGATGGGCTAAATGTTAGTGTTATCATTAATTCTAATCATTGCTGCTAGAGAGCCAAAGCATCAGCATTTAGATTTTCTTCATGAGATAAATAATCAAACTAAATACCTTTAAACTGCTTGATCAACTTTATTGTATACTTATGATATGGAATGAGTTTTAAATCTCTTGTCTTTCATTCTCTTTTCAATTGATATATAATTAGAATTGAGTCTTTAAGCACTTTCAATACTTTAATCCTTCTATTTATAGCAGCTTGTAAACCCATGACATAGGCTTCATATTCAATGATGTTATTTATGCAATTACAATTTAACTTTGTTGTTATAAGATAATAGTGTTCTTTTAGAGAAATCAAAATTGCCTAATTCCATGTCCCAAGGCATTGGCAGCTCCATCAAAGTACATTCTCCAATACTTCTCATCATGCTTTGCTTTTTCAAGTTGGGAAACAGTCATTAAATTTTCATAAAAAAATTTTAACCTCATTGGCTCATAATCTTTGGTAATGCAATCTACAAGAAAATAGACTATAACACTCCCTTTGATTGCCTTCTGATTCATATATACGATATCATATTCTGAAAGCATCACTTACCATCTAGTAATTCTTTCAAATAATGAAGGCTTCTCAAAGATATATTTGATTGGATCCAGTTTTGCTATAAGCCGAGTAACATAATAGAGCATGTACTATCTAAATTTTTTGGCAATCCAAGTTAATGCACAACACATTTTCTTTAAAGAAGAATACTTGGTCTCATATTCTGTAAACTTCTCTCTAAACTTCTTACTTAGGTAGTAGATAGCTCTTTCTTTTTTGTTAGACTCATTTTGTTGTCCCAGCACATAGCCCATTGACTTCTCATACATTGTCAAATATAAGATCAAAAGTTTCCTTAAAACAGATGGCACAAACACTCAAGGATTACACAAGTACTATTTAACTTTATCAAAGGCTTCTTAGCATTCCTCATTTCATTCTCTAAGATTATTCTTGCAAAGAATCTTAAAAATAGAATTACACTTATAGGTAAGCTGAGAAATGAATCAAGATATATAGTTTAGTATACCTAGAAAACCTTAAACTTCTTTCAATATGCTTGGAGGTAATAAATTCTAAATAGCTCATATTTTGTCTAGATCAATTTCAATCTTTCTTTTGCTAATTATGAAGCCTAGCAACTTTCTTAACTTTGCCCCAAAGGTATACTTAGCTAGGTTTAGCTAGAGTTGGTATTTTCTCAACCTTTTAAATAACTTCCTAAGGTTAATGACATGATCTTCTCTTTCATGAGATTTTGTAATCATATCATCTACATATACCTCAATCTTTTTGTGCATCATGTCATGGAAAAATGTCACCATGGCTCTTTGATAAGTTACTCCAGCATTCTTTAAATTAAATGGCATAACTTTGAGTAAACTGTACCCTACATAGTCATGAAACTAGTCTTTTTCAGGTCATCTTTAGCCATTTTTATTTGATTATACTCTAATAACCCATCCATGAAGGAAAGTATAGAATGCCTAGCCATATTATCCACCAGTGTGTCAATATGAGGTAAAAAAAAGTTTTCCTTTGGCCTAGCCCTTTTCAAGTCATAATAATCCATACATATTCGTACCTTATCATCTTTTTTAGGGACTGATACTATGTTGGCTACCCATTCTGGATACTAAGCCATTTGTAGGAAATTTGCATCAAACTGCTTCTCTATCTCTTTTTTAATCTTTAGCAGCATTTTAGGCATTATTCACCTTAATTTCTACTGGATTGATTTACATTTTGGCTTTAAGGGTAATTTATGTTCCATAATTTTTATGCTAAGCCCAAGCATATCCTAATAAGATCAAGTAAATACATCTACATATTCTCAAAGTAAATCTTCTAATCTTTGTCTATCTATTGATGAAAGTGATGTATCGACTTTAACCTCTTTCTTATTATCCTAATTTTCTAAGTTTACCAATTCAATTATTTCTTGATGAGGCTCAATTGGTTTGTTTTCTTACCCAATTAATCTAGTTAAGTTTGGAAGAGGGCATATTCTTCAAAATCATATTCATTATCAAGTTCATTAGCATTAATTGAATTTTCAAAATTAACCCCCTGATCGTTATCATGATTATCCTCATGTTCATTTAAGGACCTAAAATTTGAATGAAATTGGATATGTTGGCAAGATGAGTTAGAAAAATGAAAAATAAGAGTAACAGAAAAAATAAATGAAAATGCATCCTTTGTAATCTTTATTGAAATAATAATGAATAAATGCCCCATACATAAAAGATTATCCTAATGTTTTTGGGCATAAGCTACTGGAAAGTACAATTACATTGAAATGGTCTTAAGGATAACAAGCACTTCAATGATGCTCCAATTATTCAGCTCATAACTTGGCGAACAAGGGTAGACCCACATTTTTTGTTCAAGCCCCTTTTCATTTCCAATAGCATGAATGGACAACTTAGCATTTCTTGAAGTCTTTTCCTCTTTATAAAGCTCAATTTGGTAAGAATCCATGAGCTTCTATACCTCATGGTGAAATTGTTCACAAGTTTCAATGGAGTGGCCAATTGTCCTATTATGATATTTACTTTTTTCCTCTTATATATATCCTCCATGATAATTGCATGGATCCACTAGTTGATCATATCAACTTCATACAAAACATCAAATAGCTTACTAAAATGAGTCTTGATTTCTTCCATTTTTTTTCTTTACATGATGGTCGTGATCCTCACTCAAAGTATTCACATTGTGGTTAGGCAAAGGATTACCACTAACATTTGGCATCATCGTTATCCTTCCTATATCAAAGTTTATCATTCCATCTTTGATCAATCATTGTACCTTGTGCTTCAAAGTAGTATAATTTTCTATGAAATGACTAGTAATTTTATAGTGGTAATCACAGTGAGTTATAGAATCATACTACTTGGGATAAAAAAGCTTGAATGGCTCTAAATAGCTAGGGGCAATCAAGTAGTTGTTATAAAGCTCTCAGTATAATTTTGTATAAATCATAGGGATTGGGTCAAATATAAGTTTTTTTTTAGTAGTTCGTAACTCTCATGAACAATTTGTTAGGCTAACAGAATGAATCTAAGGTCTTACAAAAGGTTTAATGTAAGGACTATATATGACAGTTTAGGGTTTGAAAGTAGGTTGATATGTTTATGGGTAAGATAGTTGTGGGGTAGGCTGTTATGGGTAGGATAAGGTATTATTCATTGTAGGATAATATGTGGAGTAAGCTTGTGGTGGATAGGGTTGATAAGCCTTGAACTGTTGTCTATTAAAGCTCACAGCTTGAGCTTCAATCTTTTTTTTTTTTATGCTTTATTAGTGGAAGCTTCACCTTTTTCCAACTTGCCATTCTTAATGGCATTCTTAATGATTTCGCTTGAGATCACCATGTTGATGAAATTTTTTGTTGCATTCCCTGTCATATTCATAATAAAGAGATATTAAAATGTTGACAAATAACACTGTGGTCTCTTTCTCAGTTAGAAGAGGTTGCACTTAAGTAGCTATGTTTCTCTACATCTAGGCATACTCTCTAAATGATTCAATTGTTTTTTTTCTCCATATTCTACAAAGACAAATGATCAAGGACTAGATTTATGATATACCGATACAAACTAATAAAGTCGCGAGCCATATCATTCAGGACTGAATGCGGGTCCTATCTAGCTAAACATGCCACCTAGCAGTAAAGTCAATAAGATTGTCTTAGAATATGTGCATTAATAGCTTCTCATTATTAGTATGGATAGCCATTTTTCGGTAGTAGATGGTAATATGGGTCTTTGAACACTTTGTACTATCATATTTTTCAAACTTCGATACCTTGAATTTTGGAAGAATAATGACATCTAGTACTAAACAGAGCCCAGCAGCATCCATGGAA
Organism: Durio zibethinus; assembly: GCF_002303985.1. The sequence goes on along the minus strand of NW_019167949.1, from coordinate 11,079,264 downwards.
CCATAAAATCCAATTCCCTCTACTACTCGAAACATTTCATCCATCATATGCATCTTTTTGTCAATTATTAAGTCCCCTAGTGACTCACCCCCTTTTGGTTTTAATTTTTTTTTCTTTTCGATTATCCAGATCAGGGACTTGGATTGGTTTCACTACCTTCTTGGTAAAAATAGGATTTATATAGCTCTAGTAATGTCGTAGATTTGAAACTGATGGCATTTCAGGGTATATATATAATACAAGGTATGTGAATTGTTGCGATGGTGCCGCTTATATGGACTGGGCTTGATGTGGTCCATAATTGAAAGGATATAGAGGGTCAGTCACCTCTTATGATGGAGGGTCTTATTGGCTAGTATTTTCCTCTATACCCTTCCCTTTATTTAACTTGTTCAAAGCCTCCAGAATCTTACTCAACTCCCCTTCAAGCTTTTCTTAAGCTCTCTTTATCTTTTCGAGACGATTAGAATTTTCTTATTCCATTTATCTGGCTCAAGCTCTTATATTGTATTAGTGAGTTGAATATGTGGGATTCTTGCTTGGTGAGCTATCCTTGAACCTTGAATACCATAATTACATTATTATTAGAAATGATATGCTTTATGATAGTATTTTAATGCATGACTAGAATGTGCTAATATTTACCACATAATTATCATTTTACATTAGTACAAGATCTAATTTATCAATAATAATATGTGGCGAATATTCCCTATATGAAAATGATATATGCACAATGTTAAATATCACAATGAAATGATGCATTGAAAGATAATGCTAATGCAAGCACTAACTGAAATGATGCAAATGCACAAAGTCAAATAAATAAAATGGTTAGATAATCAATATATCACACAAATTATTCTTTCTTGTGTCTTAACTTTTGGTTACATCTATAAACGAGTATGAATGGCTCTATCTTAAAGCTAGCCTCTTAAGTATGGATTATATGCCAGGCTAAATGATTTTGACCACTAAAGGTTCCCAAATTGTTCCTTACATCATGTCCATTACAAACTAGTAAGGCCTTCTAATCCTCACCCATCATAGGCTACCAAGGGAAAAGATTCAATTTAAGTAAGAGTATTTTGCTAGCCATTGTGGAGATTATCATTTACAAGAGCATAGGCACTTTACTCTTTCCTAAGAAGGATGAAGCTCAAGTAATGCAAATGCATGTGATAGTGTGTGTAAAGGAACATAAAATTATCAATCCCATAAAATAAAAAGAAAAAAAAAGTTAGTAAGCAAATAACATAATCTTTACACTCTAAAACCATTAGATCAAAGGATAGGATAAACTTTAAAATTTATGGCCTAACTCTTTATAGTTGTCTTCAGTAGAGTCACCAAACTGTCATAACATATAAATCTTTAAATCTATAGCTAGGCTTAACAAGATGAGTCGCTACAAATCTTTTTTCTAGGTATAATTGGCCATCTAATGAATCTATCATTTTAAGGAGCTCTTAAGTTTGACTAAAAGTCCTTAAAAGAATAAGTTCTAGTCTATTAATCAAAATAGGGTTTAGGAGTTTGGTCACATATCGGGAGGGTTATAACACCCCTACGTACCTATCTAAAAGATGGTACCATTTTTATTTTAAATTATCCTAAGCTCTTGATTCTGATGGTCTTAAATTTTAATGTTGAAAACAATCTTTAAGATTTCTCCATGAATTTGATAGAATTCTTAAAAATACTTCATCACCTCAAGAGTATTGAAAAATCCTATTTATTTTCTTAAAAAGGCTTTGTCGTCAGAAAAAGGTTTAATCATTTTTTATTGGTTTTTTATTGAAAATATAACTAATTATTTTCCCATTTGGGCCAAATTAGAAATATCTTCTCACCTAAAAATTTCTTAAATAGTCATCCATTTGTGATTACTAAGAATTTCATCCTTTACTTTTTTTTTTATTTTACAAGTTTTATATCTAAAGTTCTCATCATTTGGGTCTATTTACAATTTTTTTATTTCTAAATTTTCCACCATTTTGGTTTATTTAGAAATTTTTTTTTTGTTTTTTTATCTTTGGAAAGAAAATAATATGATAGTTATCTTTTTAAGTTTCATTTAAATTCTTCTACCATTTGGAATAAATTTAAAGAAATTTCTCATCTAGAGATTTTTTAGAAAATTTACTATTTGAAATTTCTAAAAATTTTATCATTGGATAATTGTCAAATGTTTTCAATCAAAATTTTTATTTAAAAAATAATACAATTACTTTTATTGAAATTTCATCTAAATTATTCCACCATTTGGAATAAATTGAAACAACGTTTTCACTTAGAGATTTCTTCAAAAATTTACCATTTGAAATTTTCTAAGAATTTCATCATTGAGTAATTAGTATTTAATTCCAAAATTTTTATTTAATTTTTTTATTTTTCATTTATTTGAATTTGAAAATAAATATTAATTATTATTATTGAAATTTTATCTAAATTATTCCACAATTTGGGACAAATTTAGAAAAAAAATTCTTATATAGGAATTTTATAGAAATTTACCATTTGAAAATTTTTAAAACTTCATCATTGGATAATTAGTATTTATCTTTTTAAAAGTTTTATTTTGTTTTATATATTTTTAAGTTTTTTAATTTTTCTTCAATTTAATCATGCAAAAATACTTTAAAAATAAATACATGAATAAATAAATAAAATACCAAATAATAAGCTTGGCTCGACAGCTAAAAAGCTCGATTGGAGATATAGATGGCAGCTTCAGAAATGTGGCTTGAAGGCTCGGCATGGCTCAACTCAGCTAAAAGGCTTAGCTGGTACATAAGTCAAAGAAGCGCGTTGACGCTAAGGTTGGGTCACTCACTAGAAAACACATGGATCCTAGGGTTTCTTAAAGAAAAATGGAGTCATTTATAGAAGATATAAAAGCCTAAATTTCTTTTTTTCCCACAGATCCTCTCTCTTCTCCCTCTTTTTTTTCTTTTCTTTTTCTTTCCTTCTCTTTCTAGAAACAAAAACACTAGTTGAATCTTCACCAGATTTTGGAAATTTATGCCGAAATTTGGGTTAAGTCACCGAAAGTTCATCAATTTTTGGAAAACTGACGTTGAAAACTAGGAATCTCACCGAAAAGTTATCGAAACCTTCAAAGATCACCGGAGAAGTCCACCAAAAACTGGGATTTTTAGAAAAATTTCCAAAAAAAAAATATTCTTTTTTTTTCAAACCAAAAATCTTTAAAAATTTTCGTACTCACTAGCTTTCTTTGCGTGTGTTTTTTCCTCTGATTTGTGTGTTTGCTGCTTGGTATGGGTATGTATCTATAGGATTCTGATCCAAAGAACCCTAATCCAGAAAGGGTTTTAATTTTCTTCAAACTCTAGCTTCAAACTTTAAGTCTAGCCCAAACCCAAATAAACATTTTAATTCAAACTCAACCATTTGATTTTTTTTTTCATTTTTTTATTTTTTTAATTAACAAAAACAAATAAAACCCTAGATAGATTGAGGTGTCTACACTTATCATTCTGTCTCTCTTTTTCTCATTAGAAAGGGAAGGATCTCGTGGTTCAATGGATTTTTTTTTACACCCATTTTATCCATAGGGCATTCTACTGTCTTCCACAAAATAGTTGCTTACCCTCTTGAAAAATTATGTGCACAGTTTAAACTAAGTATAAGACATTTGACTACTCTCCAACAAGAATTTGACTATCCTCATGGAATGTGACATGCAAAATCCAAATAAGTCTATAGAATCCTACTTTTTTCCATCATGCATTTGACTGCTTTCTTGAAGGGCACAATTTAAATTTGATCGAGCAATTGACTATCCAATCATATTATTCGACTATCTTTATTAAAAGTTTAAATATATCATTTTAATATAAAATAATGTGTTGCTATTTATCTATATGTTTTTGTTGGAGGCATTTAATGGTCAAAAGGACATTATAGTCTTTTTTCTCTATTAAAGGCTACCAACAGACAATAAAAGATATTTCAGACATTTAAGTGGACTTGACATGACATATTTAGTGTCACATCAATTTGACTACATTATTGTTGTCTCCCATAAGTCCCTTTGCCTCTTATCTATAAATATGGACATTTAGGCACTATCATTCCAAGTTCTATTTTGTTCTAATTGTCTGTTCTTTTCTTTTTCCAACCACACCTACTTTGATCTCTACCTTAAGTGTCTGAATGCAAACACAGGGAACACTCCCTGCCTTTATATCTAATCACTCTTTTCCTTTTCTTATCTTTCCAAGAATACCCTTTAGCTCAAACTTAGCACAAACAATCTTTTTTAAGATTTTAATAATTTTAGTGGTCACTTTCTCTTTTCATTACAACTTCATCTCATCATCATTACTTCATTTTATATCTAAACACATATCCTAGTACTAATTTTAACCTTATTGTTATAAAACTCAACTTCATCTGTCGTAACGGTCGTTCAGGCCACTAAAAGAATTTAAAAAGAAAAAAGAATCGTCTTCAATCTTTTTTTATTAGAAGCAATTGGTCACCTATTAAAACTTACCATTTTAATATAAATTTAAAACTTTATAAAAAAGATAATTTTTTTAAGTACAAAAATAGTTTGGGTTTGAGAGTTTGTTATGATGGGGAAGATTAGCACTACCACATCGCTTGTAAAAAATGCACTAATTAATTATGTGTTATCCTTTAATTTAGACTAAAATGGTCTTAATTTTGGTATATAAAACTAATTTTCTTAATTTTCTTTATTGTAGAGAAAAACATATTTTTATCTTTTTATCTTGGTTGGAAGAAATAAATAAGAATCTTATTTATTAAACAATTCTAAAAAATATTCCAATACTTTGGCAATATTAAAATGAACTTTCCCATCTAGATCTCTTAAGAATCACTACTTGAAATTCTCAAAAATCCCATCTTGTAGTTCATATTTATCATCAAAATTATATTTAATAAGCAGATTGTAGAATATGATATCTACAATTTAAGATAAAGTAATATTTTCTAAAATTTATTTTTTATACTAAAACAAGAAATTGTTATCGAAAATTATTCTAAATGCTTTAGTACATTGTTGATATTTCAGATAAATTTTCTTACCTAGAGATTCCTAAAGAATAACTATTCAGATTTTTTTATGATATCATCCTTGGAGATTTCATTTTTTTTTATAAATATTAAAATTTAAAAATCATGTAATAATAAGTTTATTTCCTAAAAAAATCATACTCTTATAAATATTTTATATATTTATTTTTTTATCTCCCTTTTGTTTTAAAGAAATTATTCAAATTAAAGAAAATAAAAATAAAAATCTTTGTATTGGAAAGAGTTTTTAAATAATCCAATACTTTGATAATTTTTAAAAGTCTTTTCTCACCTAGGAAATTCTTGATATTCAATATTCAGATTTCTCAGAGTCCCATCATCAAAAAGTTTCATTTTTTGCTTTAAAAAAATTTTGTTGTCCCTTTTTTAAAAAATATATATTAGTTTTAAAAAAATTAAGATTTTAATGTACACAAATAAACACAGAAATAACTTAGCAAAAATATACTAAGAATAAATAAATAACTAAATAAATAATAAAATTACCCAAAAAGAGTGGCTAAAGTTACTCCATGGTTCGAAGCGATTCACTTCCAACTTAGACGAGTTCAGTCCAATTCTTTTGGTTTAATAAATGGTTCGAGAGAGGTCCAAATGGTTCAGACCAATTCAAAAATGATTCGGTTGGACAAGTTCAAAGCTATGACAGTGCTAGAACTAGGTCAGGTGCGTGGACCCCAGTCGAGTTGGGTCTACATGCAGGTTAACTTCAGCTTTATTTTTTCAGTTATAAAAAACTAGTTTTTTTTTTTTCATTTTAGACCTTTCTTCTAAAAAAAAAACCTTTTAAAAGCTCTTAAAGGACAAAGACAATAACCCTCCTTACTTTCATAAACTAGCCACAAGCTACCATACTTGTCACCCTCTGTCATTGGCTGTCGTTCATTCATCTTCTTTTTTTCTTTTTTTTTCTTTTTGGTTTAGCACTATAGCTTATCCCTTCTTTCTTTTCTTTCTTTTTGGCTAAACCCCCTCATTTTCTCTTTTCCCAGTTGCTCTTTTTTCTCTCTTTTTTTTCTTATAAACTGAAACAAATAATTATTTTTATTTTTTTTGTATAGCTTTGGCTTAGGCTTTGGTGCTGTGTTCCTCCCTTAGAAGAGGACTGTGATTTTTTTTTATGTTTTGGTTGTGGCTTTGTCTAGCAAGGTGTTTTTTTTTAGTGGTTCACTAGGAATTTTTTTATTGGTTGAAGGTTGTTGGGGCTTTAGTGGGTTGTGGTGAATGATTTGGGTTCTACAATAGGGTTGGGACTTGTAAGGGTATCGCAGTGGGTTGTTTTATGGCTATTGGTAGATGTACGATAAGTACAAGTGAAAGATGTTGACGAAAACAAATAGAAGGCTAAGTCGTGCCAGGACTAGTGGGTCTACAAGTGGTGTCGACCTTGGTAAGTTTTGTTGGGAGGGGATGTTGTCTGGTGATGGAGGGTTGGTGCTTGGGTCTTGGCTAAGGATGAGTATTAGGGTTGGGTAAGGCTAGGGTTAACGCTTGAATAAGGTCTATCTGAGGCTGGTTCTTGGTGGGTTCTCGTAAAGGGCTAGGCTTTAGTTTGGGTTAAGGTTGGGTGAGTAGGAGGCTACTTGGGTTAATACCTACAAGGGTTGGTGTTAGGGTTTAAGAAGTGGATGAGGCTTAAGAGGGACTAGGCTAAAGCTAGGCGGCAAATGAGGGGCTGTTAAAGTTAAAGGGCTGATTGAATGGCTATGTCTATATTGGGGTAGTAGGCAGAGACTGGTGCAGGTGAGTAGGGAAAAAATGGATGCTGAACCTAGTGGAATAAAAGAGGTTAGGGTGGTTTTGGGTAGGTGCTTTCTTGGGGCTTTATTTATAAATGGTTTCAGTAGGGGTGTAGATTTTTAATGGCTGATGGGTTCTATATTAGGGAAGGATCTGATCTGGGTTCAAAAGGGATTTATTGGAAATGGGGTATATTAAGAAGATGGCCTTGGTTGCTTGGGAAAGACGTTAATGGTACTAGGGGTTGGCCAAGGCTCCAAGGTTGGAAGAATTATTCCTGGTCATGTTGGGGGTTGGTTAGGGTTGGTGATGGGGTTTGAAAGTTTGTGGTGATGGAGACTGGGGCTTTGAGATGGGAGAGACTAAAGTTGAGGGTGGCTTATCTTATTAAAAAAAATGGATGCCCTTTTCTAATCTATGATCTCTATATTAGGACATAAAAATCCAATTTTCCACAGACCTACAATAATTAACTGCATTAAACTAAAAATTTAGCTTGTTCTAGCAACAGATAGTGCAAGGTTATGGTGTTTGTCACTTTGATTGTAAGGTAGTGGCTCTGAAATTTAGCCTTATATGGGTTAAATTGTTGGCTTGAATTGCTAGCTGGATTTTTGTTCTTTTCTATTTTTATGCCCGTTTTTTATTTAACTTTGTAATTTACATCTTTTTTGTAATTTAATTTTAATTGATTTTTTGTAATTAATAAACTTTTATTTTATACTCTTTTTTTATTAATTCAATTGATCATAAATGATCAATAATAATAATAATAATAATAATAATAATAATAATTATTATTATTATTATTAAATTAAAATGACTAATCTAAAATAAGCTTAAACAAATCCAATTCGATTTAATGCTTTAACTGGCTTAAATTAGAACATGCAAATTAAGTATAAAAATCGAACATGTTTGAATTGGCACATACAAAATTGAGTATAACTATCCTTCTTTACACATTATTAAGAATCAGGAATAGGAGTAAAGATATAGATAACAATTTTGTCCAAAATAATGATTCAGAATTTTTCAAAAGTCTTTTTTTTTTTTATTTTTTGGTTTTACTTTTTTTTTTCTTAGTTTTTTTTTGTTTTGATTTTTTTTAATAAATTTGAACATTTGAAAACAAATTTAAAAACTCTTTTAAACAAGAACTCAACAACTTTTGAAAATAGAATAAGAGATCAAGCCCGAAGGTCTTACTAATCTCTACATCTTTGAATGCCCTTCCTAATCAAAGGCCTTGAAACTTTGAAAATTTAAAATGTTTTGCCCAAAGGTCTTAAAGATTATGCCCAAATGAGGTCTCATAATCTCAACATCTTTGCATGCTCATCGTATGAATGGCATTGAAACTTTGAAATTTTAAAATATTTTTCTGGAGGTCTTACAAATTATACCTGGAAGTCTTACAGATTATGTCCAGAGGTTTTACAAATCTCAACATCTTTGAATGCTCTTGGTATTAGAGGTATTGAAACTTTGTTAAAATGTTTTTCCCAGAGGTCTCAAAAATTATGCTCGGAGGTTTTACAAATCTTAACATTTTTGAATGCTCTTGTATCAGAGACATTAAAACTTTGAAATTTTAAAATGTTTTGCTTAGAGGTCTAAAAGATAATGCCCAGGGGATTTACAAATCTCAACATCTTTGAATGCTCTTTGTATTAGAGGCATTGAAATCTTGAAAATTTAAAATGTTGTCCTAGAGGTCTTAGAGATCATGCTCAAAGGTCTTAGAGATTATACATAAAAGTATTATAAATCTTAACATCTTATATTAGAGACATTGAAACTTTAAAATTTTTAAAATGTTTTGCCTAGATGTCTTAAAGATTATGCTTGGAGTCTTACAAATCTCAACATCTTTGAATGTTTCTTGCATTAGAGGCATTAAAATTTTGAAAATTTAAAATATTTTGCCCAAAGGTCTTAAAGATTATCTTAGGTGCTAGCTTGATTGGGCTTAATTTGATTTGAGTGTTAGCTAGAATGGGCTTAGTGTGACAACTAGATTGGGCTTAGTGTGCTAGCTAAACTGGGCTTAAATATCATTTGGATGCCAGCTATTCTTGGTTTAGGTACCAACTAATTTGGGTTTAAAGTGCCACCTAATTTGGGCTTATGTGTCAGCTAATCTAAGCTTAAAGTGCCAGTTAATCTAGGCTTAAAGTGCTAGCTAAATTGGGCTTAAATCTTATTTGGTACCATATCTCATCTTTTTTCATTCATTTTTCAACAACCCCTCACCTTTTGTAGATCATTTTTTCCTCAACTCTTTAAACCTTTTTGATATTTTAGTCTCTTATCAAACTATTTTTTCTTTTTTTAATCTTTTATGATAGACTTTTTTTTCTCTTTTTGCTTTTTTTTTTCTAATTTTCTTTTCTCTTTTTTTTTTTAATATTTACAAAGTTGACAAATACAGTCATGTTATAAATGTCTATTTCCATCAAATGATGCAAATGTAAATGTTGATGTGAATGCAAATGCTAAAATGCGAATGCTTGATGCAAAAATATGTGACCTTTTTTTACACTATAAGTGCCAATGTTTTTTTCTGTAAATGCCACTACAAATACTTTTTCTATGATGCAGATAAAATGTTGCAAATGTAAATATCTTTTTTGTTTTGCACCATACAGATCAATTATCTTTCTCATGATGTAAATATGAATGCCTTTTTCACAATGCACATGCAAGTGATGCAAATGCAAATGCCTTTTTCATAATGCACATACAAGTGATGCAAATGCGAAGACTTTTTTTATTTCCTTTTTCAAAAGATCTTTGTTCAAAATTGCAATGTTTACTCTTCATCAACAATGATCTTAATATTTTGTATAAAATGCGTAAATAATCTCTAAACTTTTCAAAAATGATCACAAAATTGCCCCATATAAAGTATCTTTGTAATCAATAAGAAAAGTTAAAAACTTAGCACTTTCTAATCTGTTGAAAATTGAAGATTATTATTTGGAATGCTTGTGGATGGGGGTAATCAACCATTCAATTTTTTTCACTAGTGGGCATATCTTAAAGAAGGCTCAACAAGGGTTACAAGGATTTGTATTGGGCTCATGAAAGAGATAATTTTTCTAAACCACTTTTTTCATTGAAATTATGATACTTCAATGTGCATCAAAACTAACCATTATTTTTTGAAAAAGATTTAGGAAGAGAAAATGGTTAGCCTTTTTTTAATTATTTTCACTCTTTTGTGAAATTTAAAGTTTTTAATGGGTATTCATCCTTCAAAAGATTTTGAATCACAACTTTTTATTTTAGATAGAACTTTGAAACTCTAAAATCCTTGTGGGGCCTTAAGAATGGCTGTAGCTCTAAACTACACTTTTATGGGTTCAAACTATATTTTCTAACAATAAAGAATTTGGTAAAATCTTGTGAAATAACAGGTATATACAAATTTTAAAAGACATAGCTCTTCAATTCAAGTTTCTACATTTGATCAAAATGGATTTTTTAAGGAATATAATGTAGGCCAAAGTTTGGGGTTACGAAAAAATGGATAAATAGGCTCACAAAATATTATTCAAGGTAATTAGGCCAAGGATCTTACAGAGCATTCTCTTGACAAAAAGCCATGTGTCTTTCTTTTTTTCTTCTCTTTTTTAATTATTTTATTGGAAACATATGACTTCATCTTTAGCAAACTGCTTTGTTGAATTCTATCTTCTTTTTTACTTAGGATTTTAGCTAATGCTTTATTCATTTTTTGCCCTAGAGTTTCATCTTTAAGGTGCATGTCTTCTTTTTTTTGTTTTTTCTTTTTTAGAAACATCTGACTTCAACTTTAATAATCTACTTTCTTGAATTTTTGGGATTCTAACTGTAATTTTATTCACCTTTTACCCCGAACTCTCATCTTTGAGGTGCACATCTTTTTTTTTTGCTCTTTGCTATTTGTTTTATTTTTCTTTTTACTATTTGCTCTTTTTTTTCATCATTGAGGTTATTCAAAAGGATTAAAGTATGAGAGCGATCAAAAAAATGTGTGAAGGTATTGGATGAGTTTATATTTAATAATAATCACCAATTATTTCAAAACTCCTTCTATCTTTTACTACAAAAGAAAATTTCTTTTTCTCTTTCTTTTTCTTCTCTTTTTTTTGGTAAAACATTTTTTATTTTATGATTTTGGAAATTAATTATGTAAAATTGTTATTCAAAAAATTGCATAAAAATAAAATTTTATAGAAAATCAAAAGCATTCATTTCTTTCAAAATAAAGTTCAACAATATGATTTTAACTAACTTCTAAGGATACCATACACATGTCATACACAAAAAGTCAAAGGTTCAAAAGAAAACTAGCCTATCTTGATCTTTCAATACTCGAAACCTTCTTCCACATTTCAACTCCTCACATTTTACAACTAGATAAAGTCAAATTTCATTATTTCATTAATTTTAGAGTCAGAATACCATTTTTAATAAGATCTTTAATCTTTTTCTTTAGCTATTTACATTTTTCAGTTGAGTAGTCGATTGCCCCCATATGATAATCACACTTGTCATTAGGATCATAACTCTTTGTTAATGGATTTGATGGTATTTTCAAAGGCACAAAACTGAGGTATCAACCTTCTATTAGCAAGAACAAAAGATGAGAAATAGGGATTAAAAGTTTCTCTTGATCATTTCTTTTTCTTTTTTGATTTTTTGTTAGTCGGATGGTAGGTTCGAATGTAGGGACAAGATCATGAATGGTCATTTGAGGATGGAGATTTGCTGGAAAACCCAAAAGATGGCTCAGTTGACAAAGATATGGGTTTTGAGATATACTACTTATGATCAAGAAACGAGGTTGATGAAAAAGATAAAAATTACATCGGATGAAATTTTTAGGTAGATGCCCTTCAAGTGTGACTATTTGTACCTTTCTTTCATTTTTTTTCCATGTATTTTCTTTTTAACATCAGTTGTATCTTTCAACTTAATCCTGCTATTATTGATTGTATTTTCTATCATTTCCCTGGTAATTGCTATGTTAGCTAAGTTTTTGAAGATATTCCCAATCATTTTTTCATAATAAGGAGTGTTAAAGGAATTGACAAATAGAACAGTGAATTCTTTCTCTAATAAGGGTAATTATACTTGGTCTACCATATTTCTCCATCTGTATGCATATTTTTTAAAACTTTTGATTACCCTTTTCTTTATGTTTTGTAGGGATAACATATCTAGTGCGATATCTTCAATGTGCTTGTATTGTGCTAGGAAGGCCCTAGCCAAATTATTTCAAGAGCAAATCTTACTTCGATCGGCTGGGCATACCACCTTACTGCAAACCCAATTAGACTATCTTGAAAACAATGGATCAACAACTTATCATCATAGATGTAGCCTGTCATCTTTCAGTAATAAATGGTGATGTGTGTTGAGGGGCATTTTGTTTCATCATACTTTTCAAAGTCTTGCATTTTAAAATTTAATGGAATGACAAGATTGGCACTAGATTGAATTCGTTGGCATCAATACTTCTATATATATATAATGGCCATCAATTACCTTCAGTTTCTCTTCCAATTGATCATATTTATCCTTCATCATCATATCTCTTGATGGATTCAAAATCTTTTTTAATTGTTCTCATTCTTTTGGATCATCCAAGTTAGGCATAGTAATAGAGTCGTAAGAAGTAGGCCTGGGATTGACATTTATCTAAACTGGAGGTAAATTGGCAGAAGTGTTAGTATAAGGTTGATGAGTTACTAGAGATGCTTGTGACATATAAAGGTCTTGAACATATGGATATGTGAACCCAGATGGATACGATGTGCTTCAATAGTTGTTTCCTCCTTGCCGCATGTGTTTCAACAATTCTTTTTTCCTTTTGTCAAACCTTCTAACATCTTTTTTAATTTTGCCATTGACCATATTCTGTTGTATTCCGTAACTATTTCCTTGATATCTCTTTAGGCCCTTTCCATTTTGTCCATCTGACTTCAATTTTCATTTTTCATGATTTTGGTACAGGCTTGAGTGTTATAAGTGTGCAGATTTAACTAATCTTATTTTTTAGGACGCGTTATCCTTAAACCTTTTATTAATTACCAAAAGTCAAAAGTGCATGACATGAATTCTATTATTAAAACTTTCAAAAATATCTTTTTGCTTCAAAGGTTTGGCAAAAGTATACTCACAATCATTATTCCTTACCCTTAGCAGGCATGAAAAATAATGAATTCAAACAATTGATGCATGATATGTAAGTCAAATTTTATTATTATTAAGAATAAGCTTAATTTTCATCCTATATTCAAGTTGGGTTATTATAAACATTCCTTTCGCCTTAAAAATTCGATGAAAACATATTTACAACTATCATTCTTTTTCATAAGCTCCTTTAGGCATACCATTATTTTTTAAAAAAATGAAATATAAATGGAGAAATTCATTCATAGAAAATTCAAGTCAAGACACTTTTTCATTCATTCCCAAAAGTTTCAAGTTTACACATTATAAGCTATCCTAATACTAAAGCCATAAAGTACTAGACTTGCCATACTCCCTATTGCCTCGTCTATGAAAACTAAAAGAAGTTGATTGTGATTGCCAGTGGGGATAACCCTTTGCTTTAAGACGTCTACTTTGTATTCCTTATCTTGGCCAACTTTACTATTGCTTACAACATTGCTTAATATATTGACATGGATCGATGAAAGATTCCTATAAACAACTAGCTTTATTTTGATGTCAAACTCAAATATCTGGCTTTCATTAGTCCCTATACCTTATAATTCAAAGACATGCAGTCTTTCAAAGAATGACCCACAATGCCAAAGTGGTATTCACATCGAACATTAGAGTCATACCATTTGGGATAAGGTAGTTTGAGGGGTTTAATAGGGATAGGGGCAATAAGGTAGTTTTCTTAGAGCAATGGGTATAAATCTATGTAAGACATGGGTATTAGGTCAATAGTGGTTTTTTCTTTGGTGTTAGTGGTGTGAAAGTTCTTTTGTTTTATGGTTGGTTTGCTTTGTTGGAAAAATGGTGGTATAGTTGGTGTTGGAGTGAATTGAGAAACTTTGGGTCAGAAATTGGGTTGAAAAGTTGGTGATGGGATAACATGCTGAACAAGTAATTGTAAAAGTGAGGTGGTGGGAATGAATTCAAGTGTGAAATTCTCAGAGGTTGTATGAAATTTGGGGGCCTAATCCTAGATGCTTGGAAAGGAGGTCGAAAGCAGTCATAAACAAGACTTAAGTGCGAGTTTGAACTTGGGATAGTTGGTGAGGGTTGTTTGAAACCCGATGACTACATGCTGGAAATTAGACTTTTAAGTTTAGTCATTTGTGTGGCCAACTCACCCATCGCTCTTTTGAGTTCGCCCATACTTTAGTCATTATTAAGATCATCTAATGCCTTAGTTTGCTTGAAAAAAGTGTTGGTACCAATAAGAGCTAGTTGATCTTGATTGATGGAATTGAAAATGATAATAGCCTTTGAAGAGCAACAAACTTAACCGTTCCACTACCTTTAACTATATTTATCAATTGAGTAATCTATTATTTCATTTGCCAAAGCTCAAGCCAAAATTTCTCTTGATTTGCACTAATTCTTACTTCCAAATAATCTCTCATTTTCACCATTCTATTCCTACCAAGACAAACACTTTATTCCGTGACCTAGACAAAAAAAATTATATATTTTTACCCTTATTGAAAAAATGCCATAAAATATTTTTCAACTTATATGGCACACAAAGCATTTTTATGAATATGATGAGGATGTAAGAAAATGTCATGAAATGCAAATATGCCTAAAGCAATAGATTTTCACACATTCATTATCTATGAATGTATATGCAAGAAATGTAATGTTATGTTGCAGAAACTATGGGATATGAAATGCTATGCATGTTCTATAAAACACTATCATTCATGAACCCACATGTATAGAATATAATGACATGCTTACATGAACAATGAGACGTATACGTATGACTAATGCAACATACTTTTATGAAATGCACTGACCTATGATGTGCATGAGATATGTCTATATGGAATGCAATGTATGTGTTGTGATAGCTTAATAAGGTTGACACTACCTTAAGATATGCAATGAGATTAAGTGCATGCACTACCTATTAAGATGTGTATGGGATTCATGTATATGTGTATGAAATGGAATGTATGTACTATCTATTGATGGGGATAAAATGGAATGTATGTATTATCTCATTATTTCCATCATTTAAAAAAAATAAAAATGCATGCAACAAGATCAAATGAAAATGCAGAAGACGAAACATTGTTTAAACTTTAAATTTTTTTTCTTTTTTTTTTAAGAAAAAGGAAAGATTCAAGAACGCACTTTTTTCCACATAATATAACTAGGATTCGA
This sequence comes from Durio zibethinus, assembly GCF_002303985.1. The sequence goes on along the minus strand of NW_019167949.1, from coordinate 11,064,051 downwards.
AGGTTTTTTTCTTTTTTCATTAATTTTTATTTGACCAATAAACAAAGAATTTAAAAAAAACCTTTATTTTTGAAAAATTTTGTTTGTTTGCTTTCTTTTTTTTTGTTGGATAATGCTAAAAAATTTTTCATTTTATTTTAAAACATTTTTGAAAATGCAAATTTTGGATAACCACAAAATAAATGAACTATATGTTAAAAGAAATTTTTCTTTTTTTTTTCAAGAAAATGCTTTTCCTTTTATTATCTATTGCTTTTTTTTTAAAATTTTAATATTTCTACAAAAATGTAGGCAATGCTCTATCGAAGGCTGATCCCTAAAGGTTCATTATATGCTGAGTAAGGATTTATATGTCTAAAGATTCTCAAATTATTCCTCACTTGTGTCCACACAAGACTAGTAAGGCACATTGATCCTCACTCATTATATGTTATAATCGAAAATAGTTCAAATTTAAGTAAGAGTATTTCACTTGCTATTGCGGAGGTTATCACCTCATAAGAGCATAGGTACTCTACTTCCTCCTCAAAGGGATGGGGCTCAAGTATAGAGCTCATGCATGATATGAAATGTGTTATCGAGTGTATGAGAAAAAATAACGCAATCTTTATACTACATATCTCACAATTTATTAAGAATAACATATACATAAAGTAAATAATGAACAAGTGACATAATTAAAATGAAATGCATTTAAAGTTTTTATTATTATTGTTATTTTTTAAAAAACAAAATCAAAATCAAGAAAATTAAAGTTAAATCAAAATTAATGACACTAAATCAAAATTAAGGATAGCACCTAATTAATTTTTGGCCTGACTCTCTAAAAAAATAACGTTTCTAGTAGAGTTGCCAAGCTGTCGTAACGATTTTTCAGACCGCTAGATGAATTTGAAAACAAAAAGAAGTCACCACTAATCTTTTTTGGCTATGTGCAATTAGTCACCTATTAAAATTTACATTTTTAATAAAAATTTTAAAATTAATTAAAACTTTATCAAAAAGATGATATTTTGGGTTTACAAAAATAATTTGGGTTCATGAGTCGATTACGTATGGAGAATGATTAGCACTCCTGCATCGTCTGTAAAAAAAGGTATCAATTAATTATCTGTTATTTTTCAATTTGGACTAAAATGGTCTTAATTTTGATATTTAAAATTAATTTTCTTAATATTTTTATTGTAGAGAAACACATATTTTTATTTTTTTTATCTTGGTTTGAAGAAATAAATAAGAACATTATTTATTGAAAATTTTCGAAAATATTCCAATACTTTGACAATATTAAAAGGAATTTTCTTATCTAAAGATATCTTAAAAATCACTATTCGAAATTCTTAAAAATCCCATCATCGACAATTCATATTTATCATAAAAATTTATATTTAATAAGTAGATTGTAGAATAAGATATCTATAATTTAAGATCAAGTAATATTTTCTAAAATTTATTTTTTATACCAAAATGAGAAATCGTTATAAAAAATTATTTAAAATACTTCAGTACATTGGTGAGATTTTAGATAAATTTTTTCACCTACAAATTCTTAAAGAGTCTCTACTCTGATTTATTTGGAATCTCATCTTCGAAGATTTCATTTTTTTATAATTATTAAAATTTAAAAATTATGTAATAATAAGTTTATTTCCTAAAAAAAAAATACTCTTATAAATATTTTATATATGTATTTTTTATCTTTTTTTTAAGAAAATTATTCAAATTAAAGAAAATAAAAATAAAAATTTTTTGTATTGAAAAGAGTTTCTAAATATTCCAATACTTTGGTCATTTTTAAAAGTCTTTTCTTACATAAAAAATTCTCATTAATTACTATTTGGACATCCCAAAGTCTCATCATTAAAAAATTTTAGTTTTTGCTTTAAAAAAAATTTTTTAACCCTTTTTTTTTAATATGTATTTATTTTAAAAAAATTAAGATTTGAATGTGAACAAATAAACACATAAATAACTTAGCAAAAATATACTAAGAATAAATAAATGACTAAATAAATAATAAAATTACCCAAAAAGAGTGGTCAAAGTTGGTCAATGGTTCGGAGTGATTCATTTTTAGCTTAGACAGGTCCAGTCCAGTTCTTCTAAATCAGCAAATGGTTTGAGAAAGGTCCAAATAGTTCAAACTAGTTTAGAAATGATTTAGTTGGACCAATTCAAGGCTGTGACAGGGTTGAAAACTGGGTTAGGCACGTGGATCCCAGGTTAAGTCAAGTTCGCAAGCGGCTTAGCTTCAGCTTTTTCTTTTTCAACTATAAAAGACTAGTTTTTTTTTCTTTCATTTCAGACCTTTCTCCTAAAAAAAAAAAAAACCATTCAAAAGCTCATAGAGGCCAAAGATGTTGGCCCTTCTTATTTTCATAAATCGACCACAGGTCGTCACACCCGTCGTTTTTCCATCATTGGCTGACATCCGTTTGTCTTTTTTTTCCTTTTTTTTCTTCGTTTTTCCTTTCCTCTTTCTTTTATTTTTTGTGGTTCAATGCTACAACTTCTTCCTTCTTCTTTGTTCTTTTTAGCTGAACCCCTTCCTTTACTCTTCACCCAGCCGCTCATTTTCCCTTCTTTATTTCATTTTTCATTTTTCTTTTTCTTATAAATTGAAGCTAATAATTTTTTTTGTTTTATTTTCCAAATGGCTTTGGCTTTGGCTATGGCATTGTGTTTCTTCCTTAGTGGAGGATTATGATATATTTTTTATTTTTATTTATATTTTTTGGCTGTGGGTTTTTTTGGTAAGGTTTTTTTCTTGTGGTTCACCAAGAAGTTTTCTGTTGGTTAAAAGTGTTGGGGATTTTGATGGGTTATGGTGAACAATTTGGGTTCTGCAATCAAGTTGCTATGTGCAAGGGTGTGGCAGTGGGTTGTTTTGTGGCTGTTGGTGGATATGCGATAGATATGGATGATAGGTGCAGGTGAAGGCAAGTAAGAGGTTGGGTCGTGTTAAGATTGGTGGGTGGTGTGAGCCTTAGTGAGTTTTGTTAGGAGGGGACGTTGTTTGGTGATAGGAGGTCGATGGTTGGGTATTGGTTGGGGACGAGTATTACGGCTAGGCAAGGCTAAGGTCAATGGTTGAATAAGGTCTGTTCAAGGCTGGTTTTTGGTGGGTTCTCGTGGAAGGCTAAGGCTGGTCTGGGTGAAGGTTGGGTGAATAGAAGGTTGTTTGGGTGGATGCCTACAAGGGTTGGTGTTAGGGTTTGGGATATAAAGAAGGCTTTAAGGGGATTGCGTTAAGTCTAAGTGGCAAGGCAAGGGCTGTTGAAGTGAAAGGGTTGATTGAGGGGCTATGTCTATGTTAGGGTAGTAGGCAGAAACTGGTGGGGTGAGTAAGGAAAAGATGTATGCTGAACTTGGTGGAATAAAATGGGTTGGGGTGGTTCTGGGTATGTGCCTTCTTGGGGCCTTATGTGTCGATGGTTCTAGTAGGGGTACAGCTATCTAGTGGCTGATGGGTTTTATATTGGGGAAGGGTCTAGGTTTTAAATGGATTTGTAGGAAATTGGTTCTGTTGAAAAGATGGTTTGGGTTGCTTAGTGAAGATGTTGATGGTATTAAGGGTTACCCAAGGTTTCTAGGATGGACAAACTATTCTAAGTCATGTTGGGGGTTGGTTAAGGCTGGTGATAGGGTCTGGAAGTTTGTGGTGATGGAGACTGGGGCTCTGAAGTGGAAGAGACCAAAGTCGAGGGTGGCTTGTCTTACAAAAAAAATGGATGCCCCCTTTCTAATATGTTATTTGTATATTAAGACTCAAAAATCCAATTTTTCCACAGAGCTGCAATAATTTCTTGCATCAAACTAAAAATTTGGCTTGTTCTGGTAGCAGATAATGTAAGGTAGTGGTGTTTGTTGCTCTGATTGCAAAGTAGTAATTGAAAATTTTGGCCTTATATAGCTTGAATTTTTGTTCTTTTTTGTTTTTTTATCCATTTTTTATTTAATTTTGTAATGTACTTTTTTTGTAATTAATTAATTTTTATTTTATATTTTATTTATTAATGCAATTAATCTTAAATAATAATAATAATAATAATAATAATAATAAATTTAATTAATCTAAAATAAATTCGAACAAATCTAATTTAATTTAATATTTAAATTAACTCAAATAAAAATAAAAAATTAAATATAAAAATCAAACATATTTAAATTGATTCAAATAAAATTAAATATTTATTTTATTTTTATAATAATTAATCTTATCACTAACATTTCTTTTAATTCTATGCAATTAATTTTACCATTTACCAAATAAACACTTCAATAATCTATAAAATATATTAAAGTTGTCTTTATGGGAACAGCTCAGCAATGTAAATCGAAACTACGTAGGGATAATTTTTGTCTTCTTTTTCTTTTCCAGAAACTTCTTAGTAGCATTCCATTTTCCATTTCTTTCTTCAAATCACTCTCTCTCAAGTAAAAATCCAAGCTTTAGAAGAACAATCCACACTTCTGTTATTTGTCTTTTACTTTATCAAATCCTAAAGGTATTTCTTTTCTTTTTTCCTTTCCCTTTGTTTTTCTTGGCTTTTATTTGTCTGGGTTTTTTACTCTTTTGTTTTATCTAATTCTTCTTCTCTGTTTATGTGTCTTTTCTATGCAGATTATATATTTTGCGTTTTTTTTGTTTACTAAAATTTATTGGATTTAGTTTGCTAAGAAGGTTTTTCTTGTGTCTATAAGGTTATAGGATTTGAATATGCTTGGATTTGGAGCATGGGATGGTGGGTTGGAATTTGAATGTTTAGCTTATTAATTGGTTTTCTTTTCCATTTTTGGGTTCACTTTTCATTTTTTTCTCCGGATTTTTTGTTGTGGGTTTTGCATGCATGAAAGACTTTTTAGTTTGAGATTATGTAGAATTTATTTGAGCAAGAATCCATTCAAATTTATCTACCCTTGTGTTATTTCTTTTCCATATTAGGACATCCTTGTTTTATATCTCTTTTTTGGGGTTAATGGTTGATATTGTTTGATTTTTTTTTTTGAAGAACATTATTTGGTGTTTTTGTATCAAACAATTCGATATTAATATGGAACTTGCTTCTTCTGTTTAGTTATTTAGTGGTTTTCAATAGTCTCCCCATTCTCCTCCCACCACCCTCCAGAGTATAACCGGGAAGAAATGCTTATGATTTTCAGTTGCACTAAACAGAAGAAGCAGGTTGCATTTGCAATAAGTGAAAATGGAATGGCTTCTTTCTGTCATTTTTATCATATTTTTGGTATAATATTTTCCATGCTGAGTAAGGCATTATCACCTCAAAACAAAATTCGATGGAAATTTGCAGTTTAATTAATCAATTTGATGGCATGAGTAAATGGAACTTCAAATGATGAACTGCAATGGGGTGTGTGGGATTCATACCATAATTATTTATATGATAATTCTTTCCTTGGAAGTAAGTGTCTTTTGTATATTTTTTGATGGCTCTGTGAATCTGCAGGAGACTCCTAGCTAGCTTTCTTTTTCCATCTCTTGATATTTATGTTTAAATTTGGCAGTGTAACATGTTTGCTTTTAAAGTCAAGTTGCTTTCGCCAAAACCTCCTAGACAAAAGCTCTGGCCAAAGACCCCAAGAAGAAAGACAAGAAAGAGCTGGTGAGTTGTTCAAGAAAGGTGAACGATTTTTTTTAATATTATTTTGACTTTTTTAAATTTTTTTGCTTTTTTCTGTTCTGATATCATAGAATTGATCTTTTATTTGAGCTTTCAATCTATAATAAAAGAATATATATATATATATATTAATTTTTGCTTTGTTCATCCAAATGCTTTTAAACTTGCATGCATCAAACCTTGGAAAGTACAAACCTCGACAAGCTCTTCGAACAAATTCGAAGGAATGAAGATTCGTTTCCAAGACGCCGATGATGAGGAAGTTGTCACCAACAGCTCCAATATTTGATGAGTCAATCGTTGCCGTTAATAAAGCTACTGAAGATGTCACCATGGGAGAATCCGACATCTCCTTTGTTGATTACGATGGCGATGATGATAAAACCAGTGCTGATTATTACTTTGATTCGTACTCTCGCTTCAGTATATTTTCTTCTTCCTCATTTTGTTTAAGATTTAGTTTTTTAATCCCTTGACTTCCCATTTTCTAATATACCGGAAAAAATTAAAAGGGTAATTGAGGAATATAAGATTTAACTTGCTAGATTGGTTAAGAAGTGATTAAAAATTGAATATTTCTTATCTTCAACTTTTAATCTTTCAACAGAAGTAGTCGATGATGAAAAGAATAATTTCTCATTAGTAAAGTTAATGAGTGGGATTTTATAGTCAGCTATATTTTATGTTTTATTGATTGTCTGCTTTTATTTGATTACAATGTAACAAAATAGCGATTCAGGATGAAAAAAAGATAGCAAATTCTGTCTGATGCTTATGAAAGACTAATTGGGGCACTTACATTTTTTGTTGGTATCAGGGCTGAGCTTAAAAAGGCCAGAGGTATGCCCTTTCATTATGAGGTAATACAATATTCATGCAATTGAACTACTTATATGCAAATGCTAGAGATGGTATTCACCCTTTTATTGTTCTCTTTGGCTCCCTAGAAAATCTGCCAATGGATGACTCAATTGCTATTGGCTGTGGACTACCTACACTCAAACTGTTTTCTTCATAGGGATCTGAAGGTACTGCTTCTATCTTCATCCCTGTTGTGAAGAAAAGCTCATAAATGATGCTGCTAGGCTCTAACTTCTATTTGATCTCTGTGTTCCAACATATTAAAAAAAAAGATTATTGTCTTATTGGTAGCAAGTTCAAAAATGAAAGTTGTGGATATATTGATTGCATATTATATTGAAAGTTGTGGGAATTTGGTGGGCTGTTATAATTCATCATAAATTGTGAATATGTTCCAACATGCATGATAATCCTTACATACAAACGGTGGATATATTGATTGCATATTATATTAGAAGTTGTGGGAATTTGGTAGGAATCTTTTTAGCATGCAGGCTGGCTACTTGCTAAAGCAGAAAAAAAAAAAAAAAGCAATAGGTTATAACCAACATTTTTTTTTATCTAACTGATGTTGATTTTATTTACTGGTCTCTTTTTGATTTATGTTGTAAATTGGCTCTAAAATATAATGACTTGAGAATTCCATGTGGCCTTTCAACAGTAAAAGGTTTTTGACATTTTTTTCAGTTCATTCGCTAACTGCTCATAGAATGTATGTAAGGTTTCCCTTCTATTATTTAAATGGAGAGTTGATTGTGTGGTCTTCTACATTGGATTTAACTGTTTGCTTGGGCTTAGCGTTCAATCTCTTTCATATATTCTAAAAGTAGTTTGGATAAATTAGTTTTGCTGTTAAATAAAGTTATTAGTTTTTGATGCATGGGATGCATGCAAGCAGATGGTAAAGAATAGGGTGAGTAACATGTTATGGTATAGTTGATGATGATGTATTCTATATGGGCTAATGGAGTATTATTGTGACATAGAGAATGAATATTTCTAATAAAGAACAATGGGTTTGACATGAATGATTCTTTTGTTTCAGTTATTGTCTTGAACTGAGATCTTTTAACTCACTGCTGAGTTTGAAATGAGTCATTTGTTCAAAGATTTATAATTGGTTTATTGCAACAGTCGCACCTAAGTTTAGGAGCAAATATTCTTTTGAATCTTTGCTTTTTTGTTTGGTCTGATATATTTGAGGTATGAGGTTTGGTAGATTAACGATCATTGCCATCAAACTGTAATTAATAAAAATCCTATTGAACTCATGCTAAACTTTGTTATGGTCATTTGGTGACAAACAGAATCAATAATGATTTTAGGTAATGACTAAACCCATTAGGTTGAACTAAATGGTTTTTGCTTGCATAAAAAATATAAGATGCTATAGCATTAACAGGGAACAAAAAAAAAAAAAAAAAGAAGTTGAAGTTATTTCTCTTTCCATGCTCTTCGCCATTATTTTTTTGTGACTTTGAAATTATTTCTCTATGCTAGAAGTACAAGATTTCAAGAGGGTTGAAAAGAGTGAATAAAAGAGGGAGAGAGAATTGAATGGGCTGAAAATGGACAGAGAAGTAGAGAAAAGGTTACCAAAATAGAAAATGGCAGCAGAAAGGTGGCATTTAGTGAATGATGAAAAGACAGTGAACATGAAGGCTAAAAAGAAAAGATTGAGAATAGTAAAGGAATTAAATTTGTGCCATAAAAATTTTGAACTTGCTACTAGTGTGTAAGACAATAATCATTTATTTTCTTACATTTATCTAAATAGTTGTCTTGCTTAATGCTGTTCTTTATGAAAATTGAGCTGTGTTGTAAATGGAGGTTGTATGGCTTGTGTAGGGAGTGTACTTGCCTCAAAAGCTACTCCTGAGAGTTGGATTAAGATGGTGAACTCAATGCAAGAGGGGTCTTTGTCCACCTGTCTTGGGATTCCCATGATATATGGGATTGATGCAGTTCACAGCCACAACAATGTATATAAAGCCACTATTTTTCCTCATAACATTGGTCTTAGAGTGACCGGGCAAATTATATATCTGGAGGCAAACATGTTCTTTGAATTTTTTATCATTCAAGGTTATACATTTTGCCTGAGGTGTGGACTTTCAATTTTGATTTGTCATATAGAAAGCTGTTATCCTATCTTGTGTAAAGTGTCTTTGAGATTCATATCACTTGACCTGCATTGACTGGTATGGTACATAATTTAGAGGATGAAATTTTGGGTAATTGCAAATTGCATTGTCTTTAAAATAATCGAACGATGTTCCCATGAATTTGGCATTCAAAGGGGTGATTATTATTAAATTGTTGTTTACTTTAGAATTTGATCACTTAGCCTTTTGGTTTCCTATGATCTTTCCGTAACTTTAGAGAACATCTGATTAATTGTGATGGTTTTCTTTAGCCCTCATGTTCGGGTGCTTGATTAGTTTTTCTTATTTTTATATAATTTTGTGTTTTGTATATATATTTTTTGTTGTTGTCCTATTTTTCTTGGATATGTGAATCTCAAGCCTTTCGCCGGGTGTGGCATATGGGTCTAAGGGTGATATAGTTACTGTTTTCTGTTAGTACAAGATATTCTACTTTTTCTAGTGTCTCATATGGTTCTGAAAGCTTTAGCAATTACAGGGTTGGTAAATGACAAAGAAATAGGTGAAAGATGAAATTTTAAGTAACTTTTTTGTTTAGTTTTGATAGGAATTTTGGTCCAAAAGCTGCGTGTTATAATTTTCATCAAAGCTTTAGCTATGAAACCAAAAGTATTATTGGTAAAAATTAAATCTTCAAGAATTTAATGTTATAGCTAAAAAATTGGGAAAAACAAATAATGCGGCTTGAAGTCTGTTGTTGTAATGCTATTCTACTTTGAAAATAAGATGTTTATAATCAATAGAATTACGAAAAGGACCTGAGGATCCTTTTCACTGGGATATTAGACATGAAAGAAAAGAGAAATGGAAAGTTTTTCATGAATTTTTGAAAGAAAAGAGAAATAGGAAATGTTTGAGACATCACTACTTAAGATTGCGAATTGTTGCCAACTATAATTTTTGGTACTTTTTTAGCTCACTTTCTAATGGGCATTATTTTTTGGTGGCAAAGCTAAATACATTCTAGACAGTGATACATATATTGGATAGAGAGTTCATGTTGAAAGGAAAAGGGTACCAAACAAAGAATATAGAGCTTACAGTTTTTAGATTATGAATATTTTTTTGTGTAAACAATATTGTTTACTTCATTATTATACAGACCGCAGCATAGCGCGGGCCCACAAACTAGTAAAATAATAAAGCTACTCTACCTCAAAATTGGTTAGTACCATTTTTCTTCTCTCCCTTTGTCTTTATTAGTTTGTGTGTGAATTTATATATATGCTCTATGATTAAAAAAAAGAGACTTAATTTGGCAATTCTTAAAATAATACGCCGCAAGTTCTTTTTTTTTTTTTGTTCTTTGGAGAAATGGGGAATGTGCTTGTTGAAGTGTAATAACCTAGAATCTTATGATAAGTAATTTAGTAGGTAATACGAAATTCTAAAGGAAGACCCTTATTTCATATCTATTTTAAGTCAAATTTGGGATTTTATAAAATAATATTATTGAAGGTTATGCTGACTGCCTGTTGTTTGAATTGAATTCAATGCTAAATTTTTCCTTTTGATATCCCTCTTGTCTTACCGTTTATTATACTACTCAAACTGTAATTCCTATACTTTGTTGAACTCTTTCATATATTTGTTGCTTTTATTGTATGTGAGCTAATTCTCGTGGTTCTACTCAAGATAATACTTTCGTCACATACCCTAACCTAAAATAATTTTACAAAGAAATGATAAGGTAATTCGGTTATTATAAAGAATAATGTAATACACCGAATTATTACAGTAAAATGCATCTTTAAGATCATAGATGAAAAAAAGTTAAATCTAAATAAAGTTTAAAGACATTTTAGACCACGTTACCAAAACAAAAATCTAATATAGGTGTGGGATCCAATCTTTTGGTAAGAGTTAAGCCAACCAAACAATTAATGCAGGTAAAAGTTAGCCAACGGAAGAGTTGGGACGAGAAAACATGAGGCCACACATGACCCACTTTTTTATGCCATTATGGTGATGATGTGAAAGTTGGTATTGGTGTGTAGAAACACCTTGGAATTGGAACCATTTGGATTTTGAAATTTTAAGTCGTCCACAAAATGAAAAGAAAGACAGCCTAAAAAATATGAATCTGACGTAAAAGTTGAGCTACCTACCAAATCCTGCCCTATCTCTAACCACTTGTCTTTCTTACCAACTTGGTCAAATCCCACCCCCATCCAGGGTCATTCCCTCCTCATAAACATCGAGTCTATTGGCTCCTCCCTCCTTTCTCTCCCCGTATATAAATCCCATCAATAACAACCCCCCTTCAAATAATTATTACATCTTCCCATCAGTTTTCAAACTGGAACACCCATCCACATATAAACACACAAACTCATCCATTTTCCTAGTACTAGTAATCTGAATATATTTAGCATCAGCTACGTACCTTGATTGATTCAACGAGGGGTTGATTTCAGAATTCATGGGACGATCACCCTGCTGTGAAAAAGCACATACCAACAAAGGTGCCTGGACCAAAGAGGAAGACCAGCGCCTCATTGACTATATCCGTGTCCATGGAGAAGGTTGCTGGCGTTCCCTCCCCAAAGCTGCAGGTAAGTTCACTTTCATCTCTAACCAACGTTTCAATTCTTTCTTTTTTCTCTTTTCTTGTTTATTAGTAATTTGGTTTCTTGAATTATGCATACAGGGCTGCTTAGGTGTGGCAAGAGTTGCAGATTAAGATGGATAAACTACTTGAGGCCTGATCTCAAGAGAGGAAATTTCACTGAAGAGGAAGATGAACTTATCATCAAACTTCACAGTTTACTTGGAAACAAGCGAGTGTTTTTTCCTTTCTTTTTAGCGAAAGATTTTTACTTTGAACATCTTTTTCAATTTCATCATATCTGACAGATTTCCTGTTCTTGAATCTATTGGCAGATGGTCTTTAATTGCTGGAAGATTACCAGGAAGAACAGATAATGAGATCAAGAACTACTGGAACACACACATCAAAAGAAAGCTTATAAGCAGAGGAATTGATCCACAAACTCATCGTCCTCTGAATGAAACTGCCAATACAAATAACACAGCGAAAGCCACAGCAACGGTCCCCACTAAATTGGATTTCAAAAACGAAACCAGAGTCTCGAAAACCAATTTTATTACAGCCCCATCTCTGGATTTCACATACAATGAATTTCAAGTTAAGGCCAAGACAGAATGCCTTGAAGAAGGCAATTGTACCAGCAGTGGCATGACTACAGATGAAGAACAACAACAGCAACACCACTGTCACCGCCTCCAACAACAGCACAAGGATAAGTATCCAAGTAATGGGCAAGAGTTAAATTTGGAGCTTTCAATTGGGATTAGTTCAGCTGGCAAGATCTCAACTGGGTTATCCAGTGCCAACTCTGCCCAGTCCAAACCACAGCTAGATAACAACAATTACCAGTTTCTTGAACAAGCTATGGTGGCTAAGGCAGTCTGTTTGTGTTGGCAATTAGGTTTTCAAAGAAGTGAAATTTGTAGGAACTGTCAAAATACAAATGGGTTCTATAGATATCGTAGACCTTTGGATTCATAGGGTCAATTTTATTCCTTTTTCTTCTTTTAGAAGTTTGAGATTAATGCTTAATTACTATCTTTTACCTGCCTTCTGTAATCAAAGCTAATTACAAGACGAGGTTTGCTATAATCACATGTAGAAGGGAAGAAAAAAAACACCATTAATAACTGCTATCTGGTCTCTACAAAAATTATTCAATGCCTTTGGATTCTTTTGATTTGTTTTATTGGTTCAGTGTACATAAACACACCGCCATGTCTGTTCAAACAAAATGATCATAATGGACCGTTACACATAATTTTTATTTGTTTGATCAATGAACAAACAATGAACTAAATTTTGGATAACTTTTTTAAGTCTTTCCTAATATTCGGAAAAGGAAAAAAAAAGGTTTTGGTGTTTCCAAAATTTTACAATTACACATTTCTGATTCAACAACTATTTGTGGCTAATTATCATATGTAATCTAATCATGTTTTATTATTTTGTAAGGTTGTGAAATTAATTTTAATAGATAAGAAAATTAGATAGAGAAATTATTTCATTTATCGTTTATGAAATTTTTAAATTTCACAAATGAGACTTAGTAAAATGACATTTTTTTAATATATTAAAAATAAGAATATTTTAAAAAATAAGACATATATTAGTCTCTTAACTCATAAAATTAAAAACTTCTATTTACATTACAAAAAAAAAAAGAGAATGAATTCATTGGAATAAATAAAATTAAGATAAATTGATTCAATTGATGGGATTGTTTGCCTCGATTATTAAGTGTTACTGCGTTTGAATTATCTTGGCATGAAAGCAACTTACTATTTTAAAAATTTTGTAAAAATAAATAAATAAGTAAAAGGACTCAATGGAAAGATAAAAAAAAAATATTTATTTTATCCCCAAGCATTTGACTTAATGGTTAAAGGTATTTGAAGGGACATTAATGACTTGATTTCAAGTTAGATCTCCCCTTTTTTTTTTTTTTTTTTTTTTTTACTTGTATTAAGATTTTGTCTTCTTAATGTAACAAAAAAAATTAGACATAAAGGGTGTTAATTTATAATAATAAAATAAGAAGCTATTAATGTCAATGTGCAACTTTTGGTATGAAATGTGAGGTTTAAGAGATATCCATGTGATAGTTCAAATTGTTTAATCAAAATGATTATGATTTGATAATTTAGTTAAATTAAGAATAATTTGTGTGTTTAAGCTGAGTTTGATGACAATGGCATAAGAAGTTGATATAAATGGGCAAAGTACTGATCCCATAGACTGACCGGTGAAGGAAACAAGCCCATGTTTTTAGGGTTTGGCTGTACATTTGCATTCTGCAAAATATGCTTTGGGAACAAACAATTTCTTGTAAAGCACTGTTTCAGCTTTTCGAGATGCTTTATATATATTTGTTAAAAAAAATTATCTGGTGATAAAATTTTTAAATTTTATAAAAATCAGAGAATTACCACTATAAAGATAATGAAAACAATTAATGTATATATGGAAATTTTTTTATTATTGGTAGATTTTAAAACTCTATAAATGAGACATGTTTGTTAATATGCTATTTCTCAAAATAATTTTAAATAAAATGTCGATATATTTTTGTTAAGGATAGGTAAAGATCTTGACTTACACAACAATTAATAACTTGTTTTCATTTTATAAATGTCATTTTACCTGTATTAAATTTCGAATTTGAAAGCTTCAACATTATTATTATTATTATTATTATTATTATTATTATTATTATTATTACATTTGAAGATGTCAGTAATTGAATCTTGATAACTAAAATTAAAAATTTAACATTTTATCATCCAAAATGAAATTTTAACTATAATTACTGGATGTCTCTTTTAAGATAATGCAGTAATGAATTGTCCAGCCAAACCTTAAAACATGGACGTGCTTTACAAGGGAATAAATTAAAATATTTGAATCCGTTTTCCTTGAAAACCCTCAATTCTAAAAAAGATTAGAATATTTTTTTTTAATGAAGAAATAAGTGGGACAGAAATGCCGGTAGAAGTGGAAGTTCACCTAAAAGTTAAAGAATCGTTTTCCAACTTGCTGCTGGAAAGTGGAGATGATATTAGGAGCATGTGCCCCGCTCAATGAACCCAATCTAACCAAATGGAACTGCCAGGAGACTTAAAAAAAAAAAAAAAAAGGCGGTCAACCAAATGATCAGATTAATGCAACCAAATTTTCGGTGGGTTAGATTGGATACGATTGGTATCGTAGAAAATAAATGAGTTTATTCTAAAAGCATTTTGCATTCAAATCCCAACGTAAAGGTAGGCATCCTCCATGTGTACATTGATTGGGATGGCGTGCAATATTGGATATTGAACAACATATTCAGCTGGATCAGCTTTCATCAATTTGATCCAAAATTAATATAAAAAAATTATTAATATAAACTTGTTTAATTTAAAATTTTAAAATAATTTAAATCCGAATTAAATTATATATGAACAACATAAAATATAAATTTGTAATAAAATTAAATTTAAATTGATTTAATTTTAAAATTCAATAATTAAACTTAAAGTGAAAATAATTCAATTTGATTATATTTAGACTCAACATCTTTCCTCATTGCTGCCCGCCATATTTTAGTCAAAATTTTTTGAAATAATTTGTCTTTTTTTAGAGGAGGAATTCTTTACACTAATATAATTATTACATTTTTTTATTTTTAAATCAAATTTATTAAATTAAAAAATATTATTTTGATTCAAATGAATCATGTATTTAATTTTAATCTAAGAATCCAAAAAAATATAAAAATTATACTAATATAAATAGATCCTTACTTTTCTTTTATATATATATATATATATATATGTTCGCCATATAATCAGAATCTAATATAGTCTTTAAATTAGTTGGTAAGAATATAACTACTTCATTGGAATGGTTATTATCTACTACCTTTAAGAGAATTAAGATAGTGTTTGATACTATTTTTAATATCATCATGATATTTTAATTATCAAGGCGATTTATCACTCGTGATTTAAAATCACTTTGTATGATTAATAATTATTAATTTTTAAAAATTAAATATCAATGTATTTAGTATTGTTAAAAATCAAATATTATTTTATTTGAAAACAAAAAAAATAATCATGCATATTGTATAAGTTACACTAATTAATGATTTTAATATTTTTTAAAGAAAATAATTTGTAAAATATTAATTTATTTCATAATAAAATATAATTAAATTATTAAATTAACAAATATATTTATTTATTATCCGTAAACTAAATTTTTATAATATAAAATTATATAAAAAATTTGAATTAAAAATAAAATTAATCTATTAAAATTAGAACAAAAGAAAAATAAAAACACAAATTATTTTTAAATTTTTTATAATAAATATTAGTTTGAAAATATAAAAATTTATAATATGAAATAATTACAATTTTGAGAGAAAATAAATTTTTAATTCATAAATTAAATGAATAATATTAACTATTATTAATTTTACATCTTAATTTATTTTAATGATAAAAATTTTTTATCTTTTAGTATAAAAATTAAAACACTCAATAAGATAGTGATAGATTATTTTCATTGATTTAAAATTATTGTCATATAAAAATATTAAGTACTTATCAAATATAATAATCTAATTATTATATATAAATCATCATAATTTTTTATCTGTCCCTCTATTTCAAACAATACCTAATAATATTCATTAGGTTCAGTTTTTTTTCATTTTTTAAAACTTTCTTGTTTATTTAAAGAAAATTCTAAATTAATTCTCATTTTTTTAAACATCCCATGTTTCATTAAAGTTTTTGTTATTATTAAGTGACTCAAAACTATTTTTTCCCTTTCCGATAGCTCCTTTGTACAAATCTTGCAGTTGTACTGCTTATACTGTACGTCATATGCCGTTTCAATTGTTTTTTCTTTTTGGTTTTTTGAATTCTTTTCGAAAAATTTTCATTTACTAACACGCGTTTTTCTTCTTTTTTTTTTTTTTTTCCAAATTGTATTTTGTGGGTCTCACATCAGTCTTTAATTTATATACTTTTTTGTTTTTAATGGGACCCACCATCATTTTTTTATTTTTTATATATTTTCGTAACATTTTTAATAAATTTTTATGGGCCCTTTTTTTAGTGGGACGCACTTTCATTTATTTTTTTCAAATTTCAAATTTTGCATTCTTTCGTGGGTTTTCTGGTTTTTTCAAATTTTTTGTTTTTATTTATGGGACTCACCATTTTTTTTTAAAAAAAAATTTATGTATTTTCATAATATTTTTCATTAATTTTTATGTTGTACAATCCATTTTTTATTGATCGCATTATTTTATTTTATTTTTTATATATTTAATAATTTTTTTATCATAAAAATTATTTTAAATATTTTTTAATAAAACTTTTTTTTTCCTTTTGTTCTTTTCCTAAACCTTGTTGCTTTTATTGCTTGACAGAGCCTCATGTGTGTTTTATTTGGGACTCACTTGATATGAAAAGTTTATCACGTAATAATAAAACTCATTTTTTTCCTTTTGTTTTTACTAAACCTTTTTGCTTTTATTGCTTGATTCTTATGTGTATTTTCTTTAAAATTTTTTTAAATATTTAATAATTATTTTTATTGTTTTCGCATCTACTTGATTACAAAAATTTTCTCCCTTTTAAATTTTAGTTTTTTTTTTTTTGGTATTTGACCTACTTAATAATACAAATAGTATTATCACTTTTTTTTTTTTTTTTAGTTTTTAACTTTTACTCTTTTCATTTTTTATATATTTAACAAATAACTTTCTTAATTTCATTTCTTGAGGCACTCACTTGATGTGAAGAGAATGTCACTAGTTAAGCAATTTGATTCTCGTTTTTTCTCTTTTTTTTTTTTTTAATATTTTTTCTATTCATATGTTTTCCACTTTTATTTGATAAAAATTTAAATATTTTAAAAAAATTTTTATGTTAGGTCTATTTGATATTATTATTAAAAATCTATTTTTTGTTTTTTTAATTGATAATTTTTTAAGAAATGGATATTAACAAATGTATTGACATCACATCCAATTTTTTTTGTCATTTTTTTAAGTCTTTTTTTAAAAATTCATTATATAAAATTTTTCTTTTTTAACTTTCATTTTTGATGTTGCGTTCCAACACAACTTTCTTTTTTCATTTATTTTTTGCTTTTAGTTTTTTATGTTTTTAATATTTAATAAATATTTTAAATATTTGTATGTGTATGGCCAATTTTATATTATTGATTAAAAATATCTTTTCTTTTTTTATTGTATTTTTTGTGTGATTAGATATTTTTGAAAAAATATTAGCAGATGTGTTAATATGGCAATTGGTAAACGATTTTTGTCTTTTTAGCCTTTTTTTTTTTTTTTAAGTTTTAGTGTATAAGAAAGAATATTAGAAAATAACATTTTTAATCAATAATATCAAATTGGCCCTACACAAAAAAAAGTATCTCAAAAAATTATTAATATAAAAAAGAAAAAGTAAATTAAAAAAGAAAAAAAAAAGATATAAATTTGTGATATAAATTTTGTAAAAAAAAAAAAAAAAAAAAAACCTCATCATTGCTAATGTTACGAGGCAACTTGATTTTCTTCCATTTTTTTTTTACTTTTTCATCTTTTCTTTTTAATTTTTTTTTTTAAATTTTGCTTCCTTTCACTTTTTTTTTTTAATTAGATAAACTTTTTTTGAAAAAAAATGTTAAAGTAGCATTCTATTTCATTTTTTTAACCTTTTTTGTTTATTTTAATCAAATAATTTAAAATAAAATAAATTGATAAATAATTTTTCAAAAAAAATCAATTGAGGTATGCTCAACCAAATAGTTTGTATCTGATAGATTTTGGTTTGTCTAGATTTGATAAGTATATTTTTTTATTTGAAATCGAATCGAAATTTTTTTCCAAAATTCAAGGTCAAGTCGAAAATGGGTTTATGATAATTTGTCTAGCCTTAACTATATATATAATTCTATTTTATATTATTTTATTTTATTTTATATTTATACATATGTATTATATTAATAAAGTTATTATTTAAGATGTTATTTTTAAAAAAATATCATATTTATACATAATTAAGATGTAATACTTCTATCCGTTCATTATATAAATTTTCTTCATTTCTACTTTTGTTTGATCTTCATTCAAGGTCTCAACGTGCTACTATATATATTTTTAATTATTATTTTAGTTTAGATATATTTTGTGAAAAAATAATACTCCTGTCTTCGTGGTATCTCAATTTGTTTATTCCCTTTCAACTTTTTATGTTTTTAATTAAATAAATTTTGTAACATAAAAGTCGATAGATAAGAATTTCAAATAATTTGGATCCAATGGGTTCTCACTTAATTGGGATGTCCACGTAATACTCCAATATACTCTCATTTTCTTTTTCCTTTTTCCCTTTTTTATTTTTTTTCATTTTTTCCACTTCATTTTTTATTAAATTCCTTTAGTAAAAAATAAAAAATAAAAAGCAATAAAGTTGGCATCGATTTGCTTTTTTTTTTTAAAATCACCTTTTTTTTATTAATTAGATAAATTTTACAATGAAAGATGCCAATCTATATGGATGCCAAAATAATCCGTATCCGATTGATTCTAATCCATTTCGATTCAATAAGATTTGATTTTTTTTAAATCAAGGTTAAGTTGAGACAGATAGAGTTCTTTTTAAAAGAATTGATATTGGGTTGGAAGTACATATATAGTGCTTTGTTCCAACTAATTTTGACGTATATATTAATGTATACTAGATTAATGCCCTCACTTAAAAATATTTATAAATTTTTTTATTTAATTAATTTTAAAATATGAAATTAAATTAAATTATATTAAATAAAATTTATTTAATAATTTTTATTTTTTATGTATTTAAATATATTTATTGATATTGGTATAATCATATTTTATCAATTATGAAAATTAAATATATAAAAATTAATTATTTATAAATTACATAATAAAAATGCATTTGAAAATTTATTTTATATGCACTTTTAAAAATATTTATATTTTATTATATATATATATATATATCTTAACATTTATTTTTATTTATGGTATAAAAATATATTAATTTTTATGTTATCAAATTCTTTTAATAAAAAAGAGTTTTTCTAAATAGTTTTTATCATTTAATTTATTTAATAAATTATTATATTTAGTTTTTATTCTTACCCTTTTATTTAAAAAAGTAATTGATAAATTTAGTTCACGTAAAAAAAATTAAATAACAAAAAAAAAAGGCTTGTAATTATTTAATTAGCTTTTGGATTTAGTCTAAAATTTTTAAATACAAATAATAAATGTAAAAAAGTGAGGGCATTACTCAAAAATGGATGAATCTATTTTTTTTTTTTAAATTTTGGTCTTAAATCCCCAGTCTATTAATTCTCTTCAAATGGATCAATTTTACAAATTTTTTTTTAAAACTTTAATCCCAAAATCATACTCAAAACCTTTTTTTTGAAATTTTTATAACAAAATGATTATTTTATAATATTAAACAACCGTTAATCATTTATATTTTTTGGAGTTGCTTAGTCACTTCCTGACTTTATTTTACCTTTCAAGAGTAGGTGGTTTCTTAGGTGGTGTCTTGCATTGTAGTTGATTGCAGTAATTGATTTACTCCTTCAGCGTTCATCAATTAGTGGTATGAAAAAGGAGTTTTCGATTATGGGTAAAGATGTCAAATGAAACAAAAGTAATTTTTTTATTCATAGGTAAGAGATAAAACGGGGTGTAGGGTTATAAATTATTACAGACATGTGCATGCTTTCCAATTGTATAAAAGAGGGTTTAGAATTGAAGGGTTAACCTTTTTATAGTTAAATATAATAATATTTAATAAAATACTTGATGTGGCAGTAAATTGAGTTGATTTGGCATTTGAAATAAATAGTAAAATTGATGAATTGGTATGAAATTAAATAGAAATTGGAAAGGGGATAGCTTTTATATATTATATAGATTTTTTGTAATTTATATAATTTTATACATATCTATACTATATTAATGAAGTTATTTTTAACTTTAAATTTAAAAAATTAATATTTTAAACTTAATATAGAGTGTAAATGTAGCATTCTCTATAACATCTTTTTGTTTTTATTCTTTTTTAGTTGTTCCATTTTTTCTTTTTATTTTTTTGATCTTTTGTTTTTAAAATTTTATTTTTATTAAATAAATTTTATGAGTAAAGGAAGTCTAAGGTATTTACATGTCATTCTCTTTGCCTTTTTAAAATTTTTTTAATTAAATGAAAATTTCAAAAACATATGATAAATATAAAGGACAAAATAAAAAAAAAAATGTTAACCCGCATTAATGCATGGGTATATTTCTAATGTAGGATTAATTATACATGTGATAAACATTAACTACGTACTACCTCCACGACTGTTTTTATCCATAGTTTTTGAAGAAAAACCATTAATTCTTACTCCAAAAAAATGTTGGAAGAAGAATGAAGCTGAGCTGACGCAATAAAATAGTCAATTTTAGCATGTTCAACGCGTACAACCTTACACTATGAATTGCTAGGTAGAAAAAAATTTAAAAAATAAAAAATCAATTTAAATTGTAATATTAAATTTAGTTTAGATTAGTTTTTTATTAAATATAAATTAAGTTTGGATATTAAATTTAAATTAGATTTTAGATTGAAAAGTAAAAAATTAAAAAAAATTGAATCAAATGAATTATTTATTTTTGTTAGATATTATTTATATTTTAAAGTTTTATAAAATAAAAACAATTATAATCTACTTAAATTTATTAAAAATTATATTAAAATAATATATAAAAAATAAAAGAATAAAATTTAAAAAAGATGAACCAATTCAATAAAATTTTATTTAAATTAGATCAATTTAAAAAATAAATCAATTCAAATAATTTGAATAAAATTTTAAAATTTTATAATATTATTTATTATCTAAAAAGATAATCAAATTGTTATTATGTTTAATAAATACAAAAATCAGGGTTCGTAGAAGACCCTGGTTTACTTCAAGTTTTATTTATTTACTTGTTTTCACTTTTTTGAAGTTTTAAGTTCTTCTAGAAACCTTAGAAGAAGATGGCTTCAAAACTAAATAATAATCATATTCGTAGGTTTGGGTAGCCCTCCCAACTATATATTATCAGACGGTTATTAAAACAAAATAATACTATAATTTATTAAAAGACTTTAATTAAACGTAACCCACGTGTATGATATCTTATGAGAGGGTCCACTAAGAAAGGCGGATCGCTCTCCCACCTAAAACCACCAACTCACTCAAACTAACTTAATTATGCCAATTCTAAATATAACAAAACAAAATAATTCAATTAATTCCGAACTTTAAGTGTTTAAATGTATGTATTTTTTATATTAAATGAGTTAAATATGAATATTTAATTTTCAAAACAGGATGAGATATTTTATTTTATTATATATTTTTACTTATTCTCATTTATGATGCATACATAACTCTTTTTTATGTACAATTTTAGAGAAAAGACAAATTTTAATTCAATTATTTGAATATGAGATAGATATAAGTTTTAGGTATAACTACTAGTACTTTTTTTTTTCATAAAAAAGGTATAAGAAAGACTTAAATATTTTATATCTAATCAATTGAAAAATCAAGTATGTTATATGAAAATCTTAATTTCAATAATCAAAATTTAAATTTTAATAATTTCAAATAAAAAATAATTGAAAAATCAAATATCATACAAGTTCAAAGCTCCGAAATTAGACGAAAAAAATTTATACCTAATTAAAAAAAATTAGTGAAACCAAGGAGAAATATATGTGTATCAATTATAGGAAATTAAGAGTAGCATCATCATAAAAATATGTTCGCCAAATTATTTAAAATTCTTGGCGTATGGTTGGTTAAACTCAAAAACACATGTGAGGCTAATATATGGGCAACATTTCAAGGGAAAGTTGATGGTCAAATGGAATTACTACAAATTTTTTTTTTTTTTGGTATGTGTATTGGAGTGAGATAAGAGGGTTTAGGATTATTTTATATATTATAGAAAGTCAATGACAATGCAATCACGATAAGTTTGGCTTATAATTTTGTTTAATATAATTATTAATAGTGAAATGGAATTTAAGCATCTTTCTTTGATTGGATGGGAAAGAAAGGAGTGAAATAGAAAATAGGGGAAACATGTGACATGTTTGGGAGGTAGGTAGCCGAATCTTCCATTAAAAATATATAAAATAGTAAAAGGACAGAAGAAGAGAAAGAAAAGAGAAAAGAAAAGAAGAGTTGGTAGTTAAAGGTTGGTGGGGGGTGGGGGGAAGAGGAAAGTGCAATGCAAGAAGGTATATAGTTGGAAGAAGATGGAGGCATGTGCAAATACAGCGAGGTATAGGATTCCAGCATATTATTAATGGGAATGGAATTGCCGGATTTTATCAACCTTACCCTACTGAACACATCACGTCTTCTTCAAGCAAAACACTATTTGCACACAAACACACACACACATATATATATATATATATGTACATAATATTATTTTCCTACTCATTTTAGGATTTGTGTAGTGTATAAAATTATGATAAGATAATATTGTAAATAATATTAAACTAAATAATATTATTTTATCTTATATTTAATGTGTATAAGAATTATGATAAGATAATTTTATTTATTAGTTAAAATTATCTTTACTCAAAATTTATATAATTAAAATTATTAATATAATTTCTAAGTATATAACATGACATGTAAATTTAATTTTATGGATAAAAATAATTTCTCTACTTTAAGAGGATTGAATCATCTTATGTCAAAGTAATTGTTGATATTTCTTACAATTCTTTCACTTTTTTTTAAAATACAAACAAAACATGGTATAAGATAATTATCATCTTATCCTATCTATCATCTTATATATCAAACATAATTTTAATTTAATTAAGAGTCTAATATTTTATTAACATGTGCCTTCCTATCCTTAATTTCCTTTAAATTTTGAAACACATCAAAATAAAATAATTTTTTTACATATATTTAGGATGTGTTTGAAACACAAGATTATAATAGATAAGATAAGATAATATTATAAATAGAATTAGATTAAATAATATCTTTCTATTTTGTATTTGATGTGTACAAGGATTAAGATGAGATAATTTATTTATTAGTCAAAATTATCATTTTTCCAAATTTAAATAATTTAAATTATTGATGTAATTTTTAAGGGTATAATAAGATATATAAGTTCAATCCTATGAATTAAAAATAATTTTTTTTACTTTAGGAGGATTGAATCATCCTATACCAAGAGGATGATTAATCCTCCTTATAATCCTATCCCTTTCTTTATATACAAACTAAATATAATATAGGATGTTTATCATCTTATACATCAAATATGATCTTATAGTATTATATTAAAATATTTTTAAGACAAGTTCTCACATTGATGTTTACAAGAATAAGGTTTACAGATCAAGTCCATGTATACTTCTTTCATCTACACTTTATTTAGTACTCCTTCCATCCTTTTTTGTTTGTTTTTATTTGATTTTTACAAAATTTTAAAAATAAATAATTTTAGTGTATTTTATATTAAAATTTTATTTTAAAAATTGATATACCATGATTATTAATATTAAAAAAAAAAAAATATGAAAAATAATTTTAAAATATAAAAATTAAGAGAGATATTAACAAATTAACATAATTTTACAACATTAAAAAAAGAAAAGAAAAAAAAAGAGGGAGTACTTTGGATTACAATAGCTACGGCTAGGCTACCTAATTTAAGTTATGTTTGGTAATTGTTATAATTTTGTGATATTGATCACCTTTTACTTATGGAATAATTATTAGTTCAAAGTAAAAAATAAAAATAAAAATAAATAATTAAAAATATATAAAATTGTTGATGGTTTTTTTAGGTATGAATGATCAGGGTAGTGATCTGGAAGTTGTGTTGGAGATGACTTACACCTATAGCAAAAAAGTACGATAAAGGGCGTCGAAGTTGGTTCTTTGGGATGCATTTAAAAACTCAAGTCATCTAAGTGTTTAGGGTTTGTTTAAGAAAAAGGTAAATTGTAAGGAATGCTCAAAGAGGCTTAGAGGAGAAGGATTTAGAGTTCTTATTGTATCTGGACCTCTTTTTTACTTTGTATATGAGACAAAGGTGGTGATGTGACCAAGGTTTTGACAATTGATGGTAAGTCCATGTGGAGCTTGAGAAAAAGCCACGTGGGTGAGTATAGGTGGCATTTAATGATTCTAGGCAAGCATGGGTTGTATTTAATGATCCCAAGCAAGTTGGATGCCAATTGGTCTATTGTGAGGTGATGTTATAATGGGACGTTAGTGGAGGTAGTTGGACGAGTCATTTGTGGGTTAAGGTGAGCCATTTTTTTATATTTGACTTTTTTCGGTGGTGACATCATAGTTAGGCACATATTGACTTGGCAAGCATGGGGATTAACCTTTTAATTGAATAGGTAGGTATAACAATTACCTCTCAAGTCTAAGAAGGGTTATAAAGTGACAGCTCTCAGACCTTTAGGAGGTCATATCATGGAGATTTGATGAGTGATCAGTGTTAGAGAATTTCATTTTGGCTAGTGTTCTTGAAGACGTACTATTGGTGTGTCCACGTAAGGTGAATGACTTTGTTTTGGCAAGCCATGCTGATGACCTATCCTTATTAGATGGGGGATTCTTTTTTGATGAGTCATGCTGATGATGTGTTATGTCAAGGCATAAAGTGCAGTAGGTAAGGACTTAGAAAAAAATTTTCTATCTTAGCTATTGTGCAATGCATGTAGTGTGAGTGAATAGAGTGCATCTTAGAATGGATTCTAAGACACGTGCCCATATTTCTAAAATGTGTGACTGCACAAGACACATGGTGGAATGGGTTGAAAGGCTTGTCAGGTGCAATTAATAGGTTGGAGTTTTAAATTATACTGGTTCAAAAAATAACGGAATAAATGTGTTTTTTGAAAAATTATGTAACCAAAGCATTGGTTTAAATTAGGAAATTGATACAGTCCATTTCATAATCGACCCAAATGATGTTTTAATTCATACTGTTCCAACAAAAATGTTTAGCCAATTATAAATATGGGAGAAAGAAAATTTTCATACTCATTTTGTCAATTTGCCAGCAAGGAAAGCAATTTGTTATCTGAGTTTTATGGTTTTGTGAGGTTTACTACTATTCTCAGGAAATCTTTGTAAGTAAGTGATTTTTAGGTTTTTGTTGTTTGTCATTTTAAGTGTAATTGAAAAAATGTCACTAAAGAGAATAGTGGTAATTGAGGATTTGAGTGATGATAAGGGTCATTCAAGATCAGTTACTAATGTTAGGGCTCAAGATATGGGAGAAAGAGTCCAAACGAAGGCTCATGAAACCTAGAGGGCTCAAGGTAACAGTCAAAATAGTCATGGTATAGTGATTCAAGAAGTAAAGGCTCTTGGCTCTAGGGCAAATGCCTCTAAAAACAACAAGGAAAAAGGGTTGAAGAAAGGGATTAAAATGGTCATAAAGGAACTAAAGGACCTCGTACCAAGAACTTGGCCATTAGATGTGTATTGGCTTGTGGCCACGACAAGCATGGTGAACCAGGCCCTAGATCGCGTGCCTTCAACCTAAGGAACTTCATGTTCACAATCTCACTACCTTCAAGGGTTTCACCATTAGTGAAGTCGAGAAAACAAAGGGTTGGTAGGGTTTTACCTATATAACTTTCGTCATGGGTTTCCACTTGGTGCTGGCCACATTAAATCTAGTTGCGTCATAGTTGGTGCCTAACATTTGAGGGATATTAATTACTTATTTCATACACTATTGGTTAAAGTAGTGGCTCCCCTCAATGAATGTGATTTTGGCACTCTACATACTGAGTGAGATAAATGGGTGGCTATACTATCTCCAAGCTTATGGGCGATCATGTATGGTGAAGTTACTTTCTAACAACCATCCCAATTATGATAGATTCATAGTGACCTACACAAACATGCTTGATGTGAGGTTCCCTTTTAAGATTAATGGTCTTTTGCTAGCGCATTGACGAGAAAGTCTTCAGAGCTTGGGATGGATGAGGCAAAATAGGTGAATGCTTTGAAGGATGAGAAGTTGTCTTATAATGAGCTGGTTACCTATAAAAATATTTACAACTATTGCCTCATCGTAGGCAAGGACCAAGACTTGGCCATTACTATACAGGGGGTACTGGACCAAAATAAGGAGCAGGGTGGGGGTAGTGCAAATTAGGGGGAAGAATTGAGAGTGCTAGGTCCCATCCCAAAAGAAAGGGAATTAGGTGGTAAAAAGAGTAAGTTGGTTATTTGTATATTGCTTGGTTTATTTGTTGAGTTTTCTATCTTAAAATTAGTATTGATGTGATCTTATTGTGCTTGGTATTATAATGAAAAGAGCAGCAATTAAGGCCAAAAAACTTGTAGTTCACCAAAGAGGCCCACAAGCTAGTGACATGCAATGAGTAATGGAAGAGAGGCTAGCTATGGCTATTTCTATTAGTGTGTAGTAGAACATTAGCAAACAAAGTGCTATGGGGACCCAAAGTGTTAACATGGGTTAAAAAAATAGTGGGGTGTTAGGTGTGAGTACGTTTGTGGGGATGGGTTCTAACGTGCTGGGTGTTAGGGTCATAGACAAGGGTAAATATACTATGTTTTAGTTGCTTGGTTGTGGTTAACTAATTTTAATGTCTCTATTTATTTTGTAAAAATGGGTCATGCTTCCAAATAAAAGATCCTTCAATAAGAGAAGTAAATAAGGAAATGGTAGCTATAGGTTACCCCTTTCACAAAGAAATAAGTTATGGGTATGTCTGAGCCTAGTAGTACAATGTTCAGTAGTAAGGTTTAGCCATTAGTATCCTTTATGGTATCTACTGTGTCCACAATCCTGGCATCCAATGTTTCTCCTTTTACGATGATAGTGGGTATACCATCATTTATGTTTATTGTAGGTGTGACAATGGTTCCTTTGCCAGGGTTACATGCCTCTAACTCTAAATTTACCATGTCTTTTGTCATACCACTAATTGTAGTGAGTCCTTCTATGATGGTTAGTACTAATATCAACATGCCCACTAATGAGAAGATAAGGTTCAATAAGGGTTATTGCACTTGCTGCTAGGTATTTTGATGAGAGACTTGATAGGATGTTTGCTACTAACTTCATAGCCATCCATGAGTGACCATTTATCATCTTTCTTCCTAAGGTAGCTTGTTTGTAGACTACGACTAGTTGGCCTCGCTTTGCTAGGGAAATAGTGCAATAGTGTCTAGCTGCTGAGGTAAGTATTAAGTAAAATTGGTAACTTTGTACTTGTGGATTATTTTGGTGTGTTGTTACTGACTATAAGCATTCATTGTTGTGTAGTTTCTAGCAAATAAAGTGGGCTTGTATGAGTAGTTGAGGCTCATAGTGGAGGATCTGTAGTGCAATAAGAAGATTTTATGAGAAAAAGCCCAAGTAATGGCAAATCACGATACTTTCCTACATGAGAATGATGCCTCAATTAAAGGCCTGCAAACCAAAATGGCACCTTATAAAAAAAAATGTGGAGAAGTTGAAGGCCCAGTTGAGGAAGGCCATTGGGAGGGATACTACCATGTAATAGTGTTTAAATGCTGCCACTACTTGCCTCAAAGAAGTTGAAAAAGAGAAAAGCAAACTATAAGGCGAGCAAGTGGTGGCTAGTGCACGTGCCAACTAGGCAAAGGTGAAAAGGGATTTAAGCTTGGTGTGGGCCTAACAATTAGAGGAAGAGCTTGTAAAATTAAAGGTTGAGCTAGAGACAGAGTGCATTGAGTTTTCCAAGAGGTTGGATAAGCAAAAAAATAAGTGGACTAGCATGTGCCTATCCATTGATGAATAGTACATGTTTTCTACCATGTATAAAGATGGTAATGGATAGTAAATAAATGGATATTCATCATTATCTGATCTGTTTATGTTAGATTCAGATAGTTATAAATGATTAATTAATGGATTCGGATAAAAGATTTACTATCTATGATGGATTTAGAGCTAATACAGATAGTATATCTTGGATATCCAATATATGAATCTGTTTAAGTTTTTAGTTAATAGTAATGGATATCTAAATTTGTTACCTGATTACATATGTAAAATATATAAAATTTTATTCTTGTAGAAGGTTTTGGACCTTAAAAAATAACTTTTATTTATTATTAATTAATAGTGACTTGAATTTTAAACTAAATTCTTGTTTATTTTATATTTAACAAAAATTTAAATAAATGGATATTTTAACAGATTTAGATATTTAAATAAATGGTGCTTATTTAAACGGATTTGGATTTGGATATGACATTAAACTTAAATAGATATTTAAATGGATTCAGGTATTATAAATATTAAATGAATTTGGATATGGATATCTCAAAAATGGTAGATATCTGCTCTGTTGCCATTCCTAGCCATGTATCAAGTTTAATTGTAGCTTGGACCCTTAAACATGAGAAGGGTGGACTTCTTAGAAATGGTAATGCCATTAGAGGACTTCAATGTTGAATTCTCATAAGATACAACCCAACTAGAGAAAGTAAAGATTTTTTAGGGAATTGGTAGGATATTAAAAGGTCTTGACTTGAATGTTCTGCCTACCTTAAGCGAGTAGTTCTAGGATCAAACTTGCTTCTCCTGGTTATGATATTGATGTTGTAGTTCTTTCTTTCAGTGTAGTTGATCCTCATGTAGTGCTAATTGATGATGCTCTAACCCCATTACTTCTTAGAAATTTTTATTTTTGTTTTATTTGTTTTTAATTTGAATTCCTTATACTATACATTTATCAAGAATAAAGAATTGAATTTTATAAAGCAACTTTTGCCTCAATCCTTATCCTGAGTGTGTGTGCTTGATTCACAATGTGTTTGACTTGGTGTTACATGGTGAGGGCAAGGCCTTGTATTTTTGTGTGAAAATTTTAGTGCATAAAAGTCTAAGTTAAGAAGAATTTTGATGACTATCAGTTTTTGCATCATAATTGAAGTAGGGAGACTTGTCTTTGAAGACTATCAATTTTGGTATCATAACTTAAGTAATGAGACTTGCCTTAGTGACTGCAAACTTACCCTTATGATTGCTTGCTTCTTGGACTTAGTGGCTACGACTTATTTGGTTTTCAAAACTAAGCAATTTTCTATGATGGCTTTTCTATAAATGTGAAAGTTTGTTTAATTTAAATAAGGTTTATTCCACATTTTTATGGAGACTGAGTAAATTAAGTAACTTTGGATGATGGTTTTTTGTGTGTGTGAAAATTTGCTCAATTTAGACTAAGTTCATTCCTACATTCTTAAGAGGACTAAGTGAATTGAGTAACTTTGTATGATGATTTTTCTATATTTGTAGAAGATAGTGCTTTTATATCCTCATAAAAGGTAGGTGATAGTTAATTTAGACAATAGCCACCTTACCTTTTCAATGCACTAGAGTTATAACCTTCAATAGACTTTAAAGAACTCATGTTTGTAGTTATGCCCAAGGGAAGTGCAATAATGTTTAAGTGTTAGTTCTAATAAAAAAAAGAGATAACATTACCACAATGTGTGTGCTAAAATTAACAAGCAAAATGTACTTTATTATAAGATGGTTTTCTATTGACTACGATGCCAATGTCTAGTATGAGACCCAAGATTTGAACATGTTAGCATAAAAGCCTTAACTCAAGGGTAAATATGACGCACGAGGCATATTAGACATGTTGGCATAAAAGCCTTAATGCTAAAATAAGATATGATGTGTAGGGTGCATTAGGCATATTGGTTTGAAAGCTTTAATCGATGAGTAGGATATCGCATGCGAGGCATATTAGATGTGTTGATGTGGTTATCTTAACATAAAAGTAAGATATGGTGCATGAGATACATTGGGTGCATTGGCATGGGAACCTTAAAACAAGATTAAGATATAATGCGTAGGGTGCATTGGGCATGTTGGTGTGAGAGCCTTAACGTAAGAGTTATATATGGCATGCAAGACGTGTTGAGTGTGTTGGCAAGAAGTACGGGTTTATGTTCACCCATATTCTTTAACACAAGATTAGAGATAGTGCATAAGGCACATTGAGTATGTTGGCATGCAAGTCTTAATGTAAGATTAATTAGTGGAATAAAGCAATAGAATGCCATCTCATTTTTTTCATTAAGATGTTCTATACAATATTCTTACAAGAGGGATAGATAAGATCCAAAACATATTCAAAAGAAAGTTAAAACTTAATAATAGTGTAAAATAAAGAACTAAAAAACCTAGTAGTTTGATACTAGACACTTCAATAGATAATATTTCTTCAAATAGACGATGTTCCATGTCCTTGGTAGGTGATTGCCCCTAAGTCTTGTAGTCTATATGCTTCAAAACCAATTATAGTAGATATTTTGTATGGTACATGCTAGTTTGGTGACAATTTCTTTCTTTCCTTCACTGGTTTGCTAGCTTTATTATTTTTGAGTACCAAATTACCTACTTGAAAGTGTTTATGCTTGACTCTAATGTTATAATATTTGGTGACCTGTTGGGCCCTGGCAGCCATTCTTACTTTAGCTAAGTCTCTAGTATCTTGTAATAGATCCATGTTAGCCATTAGGGCTTTTTATTCATCTCAAGGTTAAAATGTGTTGTCCTTCGTATTTACCCTTATTTTACTTGGTATCACAGCTTCTATCCCATAAGTAAACTAAATGGAGTCTCACTTGTTGCTGAGTGGTCAATAGATCTGATAGCCCAAAGTTTTCCAAAGGTTTCCTCAAACTAGGCCCATTTTGCTTCATCAAGTTTCTTCTTTAAGGTAGTCGAGATCTTATGGTTCATTGACTCCACCTAACCATTGGTTTGGGGATGGGTTACTAAATAGTGTACTAAAGCCAAGTTATGATAGAAATGCTTTAGCTTTTTAGCTTAGAATTGAGTTTGTTGTCTGCCACAATAATGTTTGGGAGTTCAAATCTGCACATTATAAACTTTCAAACAAAATCTTCATTAACTTTACAGTAACAGTGGCAACAGACTTCACTTTAACCCACTTGGTGAAATAGTTGCAAGCCACAATCATGAACTTTTTTTAAGCTACTATTATAGGGAAAATGGCCCAAAATATCAATGCCCAATTATGAGAAAGGCTAGGGACTAAAAATCTAGTTAAACACCTTTGTTGGTTATCGTGGAACTTTGGCAAACCATTGGCACTTATCATATTTTTTTACTAGATCAAGTAAATCTTTCTTCAAAGTTGGTGAGTAATAACCTTGTTTTAATGCCTTTTGCGCTAATGCTTGCCTGCTATATGGTGGCTATATACCATTTCATGGATTTTCTAGAACATAATCTGCTTCGATTGGATCAAACATTTAAGGAAAAGACGGGCAAGCTTTCTTATAAAGTATGTCTTTGAAAAATGCAAATTTAGCTACTTTTTTTTTTTAATTTTCTTGCTCACTAAGGGGTCAAGAGAGCATTCGCCCTTAAGGCTTGCCATAATAAAAGTCATTCGATTATCTTCTTCTTGTAAACAAAGGATTAGGGTGGGTTGCGAGTCATAATGAGTTGGTATGTACTCTAATAAGATTTTGCCACACTCTTTTATCTTAATAGAAGTTGCCAACTTGGATAAAAAGTTAGCTCTAGTGTTGTTGGAGTGAAAATTGCTTAAGGGTAAGAGTTGTGAAAGATTGGCTAAGTTGGCAAATTATGGCATGGTGTTTGGTTAGCATTGGGTCCCAAACTTCATACTCGTCATTCACCAGAAGAGTATCGAGCTATAAATCAGTATAGATAATTAGATCTTTTACATTCAGACCAACAACTAGTTATAACCCAATGCCAAGGCTTTACCTATACTGCCACTCCTACCCTCAGCAGCTCAATAGCAAATTTTTGCCTTAGAACTATCCTTTCCTAAAGAATCATCAACATATAGAATCCAAGTTTGCTTTGGTAGGGTTTTTGTATTAAGGGGCGTTAGATAAATTGAGGGGGTGTGGTGGGGGTATTGGTGGCTTATTTGTCTCTTTCACTTTTTGTTGTTGCTTCTGTGGAGGTTGTGGTTCACCAACATATACTGCTGGATTCTTGACTTTAAGAACAAAATAACCTTAAGCGATGAAGTCCGCTAGAAATTGGGCTTTGATGGCTTACTTAGATTTGTACTTTATATTGAACTTGCTGAGTTCAACATTTCATTTCATAATTTTTCTTGGAGTGTTTATCTTATGCAATACCTCTTTGAAAGGCTGATCATCAACACAATGATGATGTATGCTTGGGAGTATCATCTCAATAAGTAGGCTACAATGATTAAGGCCATGTGATTTTCTCTAGTCTTATGTAATTAACTTTCCTATTTGTAATGCCCTATTGTCATAGTATATCGATATCTGACTCATATTCTCATCGCGGATAGGTACGACAACAATGTTCTTATTTGATATCGCCAAATGTATGTAGAAAGGTTTGCTAGTAATAGGGTTGGAAAGTAGGGAATGTGAGTTAAGATACTGCTTAAGTTCTTTGAAGGCTTTCTAGCATTGTCATCCCATTTAAACTCGACACTTTTAAGGACTTTGAAAAATGGTAGGCATTTGTCGGCCAATTGGGATGTAAAATGTTTAAGACTTGCTACTTGCCTTGTGAGTCGTTACATTTCCTTAATGGTTTTTATGTAGTTCATATCCAAAATTGTTGTGACCTTTTTAGGGCATTGATGCCTCTGTTGGAAACCGTAAATCTTAAAAATTTTCCTGCCTTCATACCAAAGGTATATTTAACAAGGGTTCAATTTTTTGTTGTAACGGCTAGTGATGGCAATGGGTTAGGTCAGGGTGGGTTTTTGCTTAACTCGAATCTAACCTAATTTTATAAAATAAATACTCGAACATGGCTTAACATCAAAATATTATTTTTTATACCTAACCTGACTCGACCTAACCCATATATGTATAAAATTGCAAGTGACCCGACCTAATCTGAAAATTAATTTAGTAATTTTAGTTTAATATAATATTCATAAAATATTATTTTTAATGTAAATTATGTCTTAATTATACATAAATATAGTATTTTTATTAAGTTAATATCTTAAATTAAAGTATTGCAAAATAATTTTAGTAATATAGTACAAATATATAAATATAAAATTAAATAAATAATAAAATTTTTTATATAATCGAGTCGGGGTAGGTTTACCTAAAACCTAACCCTGACTTTATTTTAAAAAAATTCTATCTGAACTAACCCAAAACCTGATTTAAAAAAAATGACCTTATAAGGTTAGATCAGCTTGGAACTCGATAGGATCGAGTATTATTGCCAACCTTAGTAACAACGTAGGATAGAGAAGGCCTCTACTCATTCTTGTATGTGCTATTCTAGACAAGGGCTTTTTATTAATGCGTCATTCATGTATACTTCCAAAGATTGCCTTATTTGATCTTTGAATATTTTATTTATAGGTTTTTAATAGGTGATTCTTGTATTTTTCACTGAAAAGGCATAACCATGTAACAGAAAAAATCATCTTTGGCTATAAAAAAAGGTTTTCTCCTAGTTTGATTTAGCTAACTTGATTTGGTTATAGCTTGAAAAAGGTATTCATGAAGCTCAAATATTTATAACCTATTAAGGAGTCAACCAATCTGTTGATAGAGGGTGGGGGAAAGTTATCTTTTGGGTAGGTTTTGTTTAGATCTATGAAGTATATGCACATGCACCATTTTTCATTAGCTTTCTTCACTATTACAACATTGGCCAACCATTCAGGGTACTTCATTTCTCGAATGTACCTCGCTACCAACAACTTATCTATTCATTTTCAAATTGCCTTAATGCACTTTGGGGTAAAAGGCCTCTTTTTTATCTAATTGGCTTGGCTGTTGGATCTACTTTCAAATAGTGAGTGATAACATGCTCATGAATACCTATAATATATTTGGTAGTAGACCAACTAAACACATCCGTATTTTTTTGTAAGAATAGTTATAATATGCTTCTGGCTTTAGGGTCTAACAAGGAACCCATCTAGTTGATTAGCTTTAGGTTAGAGGGATACAGTTGCACTAGTATGGTTTCCTTAATAGGGTGAGCTTTACGTATTTGGTTTTGTCAATAGTGTTCAAGTTGTTGATACTTATGGTCTGTGCTAAGGTAGGATTGATAACATCTACTTATGAAAAGATGAGGGTTGCTTCGCATTTTGTTCTTCGAAAGTTATTGAGGAATTTGGGATTGCTTATTTACCAATTCCATCTTTTGTGTTAGATGTAGGATAATAAGTGGCATTGGCAAGCATTTACTTAATCAGTTTGCATAAATGCTATCTTCGTAGGCATAGGGAATTTTATTTTGAGGCAATAAGTGGTGGTGACCATTTTGGTCTTCTTAAAAAATGGCCTGCCAAAGACAACATTGTGTATCAATAGTTGATTAACAATGAAAAAATTTGCCATCACCATAAAGGTGTGCTCTCCATCCCTGATGGTGACTGGTAAAGTGATAGTCTCCTTCACTGTAATGGGTTGTTTGTGAAGCCAAAGATGGATCCTGATGGTCATAGATCATCATATGAGAACCCCATACGTTTAAAAGCCAGATATTGGATTAGGTCCACAACATTCCCAATATCTACTAGAATCCCTTTCACCTAAAAGTTGGCTATAATTATCGAGACTATAATGGGGTCATTACCATTGTCCACCAAGATGTCAATGTCTTCCTTAGAGAATATTACTTGCCACTTATTTGTCTTTAACTTTTTATGAGCCATGTCTATAGACATAACGTTGCACAAATGTGATTTATGCTTGGATTTGTTATTAGCCTAATCTTCTATCACATCTATGATGACATAGATGATACCTTAGATAGGGTGTTTGACAACTACCTTCCCCTAGCGAGCCTCTTCCGTTTGTCCTTATTAACCTCACCATGTTGGTGGGTGGGCTTATCTCTTGGTAGGTGAGTAAATGGGTTATCCTGACGCTTGACAAAGTAAGCAGGCTAATTATTGATTAAGCTTTTCAATATTCTTTTGAAGGCTGACACACTTGTTAGTGGAGTGCCCTTTTGTTGAGTGATAGTTATAGTATCATTTTGTGGGGGTTAGATGTGTGGTCTTTTAAACAATGGCCTCGCTTGATTGGATCTTTGGTTAGGTATTTGGATGGGTTGTTAGGTAATGGCATTCCAGGATTGATTTATGGTTTGGTAGTGGCTGAGCTATTCTTAGATGTTTTTATTGGGTTTAGATTACCATTATCATCTTTTGAAGGCCTAGTTTTAGAATTGGAAGTTATCATGGAATCGCTGACTAGGGATTTCAGTTTGTCTGCTATCAACATATAGATGTTCAGGGTATTGTTTACAAATGTCAACTCTATTTGTAGCCTTTAGCTTTTTGGCTTTAAAAAACTTTTAGGTTCTCTTATAGAGCTAATGTAACTACTCAAGCTTATTCTCAGTAAGAGAATACTTGAGGTAATTGTGTCTTACTACAAAGGTGAATGCTTGAATGATCTACTCCATGCTTAGGTTTTTTATTTCCAAGGTTGATGTGTTGAATATTTTAAGGTACTGCCATAAGGTTTCATAAGGTTTTTACCATATGGCCAACAAGCTCATAGAGAAGCATATTGGTTTTGCTACTGAAGAAATGGGCTAAGAATTGCTGACTAAGTTGTTGAAGCTATTGATGTTTGTAAAGGTCATGGAATAAAAACACATGCAAGCTCTACCTTGTAGTGTTATGGAAAAAACCTAGCTTTTTACAACATTTAAGACACTATGTAGCTTCATAGAAGTCTTGAAGTGGTCAAGGTGGTCCTCAAGGTCAATGGTTCCATTGTAGGTTTCTTTGGAAAGTTTAAGGGAGATAGGTATGTTGACCTATCTAATGGTTATAAGTAAGGGATTATAGTCATTTTCTAACTACTATAGTCTCTGGTTTTCTTTATTCTGATATCTGCAAGTTCCTTACAAAAGGCAGTGACTTACGCTGCGAGTTCATTATTAGGGTTAAGGTTGGTAAGGGTTTGGTTTTGCGTTTTAGGCTTTGAAGGATAAGTGTTGTCTTGAGAGGGCTGGGGGTAGCTCCCAATATGTCAGAGGGCTTGCTGTGGCTCTCAAAAGAAAGAGGTGGAGCTTTTTCTAAGATGTAGTCTTTCTTGTGGTGGTTGTTAGATGGCCTATTAGTAGTGCTAGAGTAATCTTTGTTGGATGGCCACTTGGGTATAAATGTTATATTTAGGTCATTAATGCATGGTAGAATTCTAGGGGAGGTTATTGCATGTTTGTTTAATACATGAGATTCTATGGGGCTAGAAGTGTAACTTGCACTATGGATGTAGTAGGAGGAATGTTTTGCATGTAGGTTGCATTTATTGGTTGTAAGGATTGCATTTGTTTTGAGGGGTAGTGAAGATGGGTTTTGGGGTCCAGTAGCAGTGTTATGGACTAAAAGAGGTGTTAGGGTCATATTTGAAAATAAACCTTCTATCAAGTTTTGGTAATAACCTGTTGACTACAAGGTCCAAGCATTCAATGATATGGGATTAATGGCGAATGAAAAAAATAGTATCGTACCTTAGTGTCAACAATGGGAGGTTTGATGATAGGATTTACGAAAGAGTCAAGAACATGGTTGCAACATCGAAAGTGACTACATGTTAGGTGGTTGTGTGTACAATAGGTGTTGTCATTTTAAAAGAGTATGGGTGAGACATGTCTCTCGTTTCCTGTAGACAGTGCTAATTGTTGATGGTGTTTTGAGGTATACGTGACCAAGTGGTGATTTGGAATTTGTGTTGGAAATCACTTGCACTTGTAATAAGAAAGCACATTTAAAGGACATCATAGTTGGTTTTTTAAGATGTGCTTTGATCTCAAGTCAATCAAGTGTTTAGGATTTATCTAAGAAAAAGGTGAATTGTAAGGAATTCAAGGAAGCTTAAAGGAGAAGGATTTAGAGCTAACTATTACCTTACCTAGACCTCATTTTTACCTTATATATGAGATAAAAGATCATGATGTGACTAGAGTTGCTGACAGTTAATGGTAAGTCCATATGGAGCTCGAGAAAGGCCACATGGGTGAATGTGGGCAACATTTAATGATTCCAAGCTAATTGGGTTATATTTAATAATTTCAAACAAATTGGAGGCTAGTTAGTTTGTTGTGAGGCGATGTTTTGATGGGAAGTTAGTGGAGATAGTTGGATGAGTCTTCCACAAATGAAGGCTAGTCGACTTTATGGTAAGGAGTCTAGATGTCAATCTTTTTTTATGGTGATGTAGTAGTCAGACGCATACTGATTTGTCGAGCATGGGGATTAACCTCATTGATTGAGTGGGTAGGTATAACAAAAGTATTGAAACAAAAATATCAATCATAACTTATTTAGTACATATAAAAATAAAATAAAATATTTTGTTATTTTAATATATTAAATATTTTTATTATAATCATTCAAATCATTATTAATTAATTTATATATCCCATTATTTTTTGTATATAATAATAATAATAATAATAATAATAATAAACTTACCTCACCTGACGTAAAATTTAAAAAATTTCATCATTAGAATTAGAAGATTGTTATATATCATATTACAAAATATTTAAAAATGTAATAAATTTATATAAAAAATGTGAAATATATGATAATATTTTAATATTATTTGTGAAATCAATAACCACACAATTCTATATAAAAAAAAACCAAATATAATAAAAATAACAATCGAAAATAATTAATCTTAGTAAACACGCAAGCTTTCCTACATGTATTTACCCCCGAAAGTGGGAAAGAATAATATAATATATATATATATATATATATATATAGAGAGAGAGAGAGAGAGAGAGAGAGAGAGAGAGAGAGATCACATAAAAGAGTTTTAGCACGCAAGCAAGCTCTATCCAACGTAATCCATATGTGTTTGAGTTTCACATTTTATTAGTAAGGTGGTATACGGTTGAGGAAATTAAACTATTTTTTTGTTTTTATTTTTTTTGGTAATTTGATTCTCTTGTTTCATTTAGGGTAGTATTGATGACGTTCAAAATTTTAAATTTTCAACTATTTAGAAAAGAAAAATAAGAGAATTTAAAATCACCCTCTCTTTGAGATTTTCTAAAATTTCATTCGAAATGCAAATTTTATCTTTATTTTACTCTGAATAAATATTTTTACAATCTATCTTATAATTCAATATTAAAAAATTTGCATAATAAATGGAAACCAAACTGACACGCATAGAGACATTTCAAGCTTCATCCTTTGACATCTAGCAATAACTAGGCTTAAATTTTATTTTTAAGACAATATAAATTAATTTAGTTTTTATTTTAATAGGATTTAATTTGTATTCAATTTTTACAATTGATTTAAATTTATTTAATAAAAATATAATAATTATAATTGTTAACATATATATCTATTTCAAATATGATTATAATTATTTGAAATTAAAACATATTTAACAAATTTGTGGGTTATATAAACAAAGTTTATGTTTTCAATTGATTAAAATTTTGTTTTTAGAATTATGTAGTTTCAACAAAAATCACATTGATAATGTTTTTAAGATTAAAAATGTGGGTTTTGTCAACAAAGATTCAGAATTCTATAGTTTCAACAAAGATAATATTTTTAAGATTAAAAACGTAATTTTTGTTGAAAATATATTATGGAAAATTTACTTTTCAGAATTTTATAGTTTCAACAACCATGACATTTTTAAGAAAAAAAATGTGATCATTGTTGAAAATATATTATGAAAAATTTTTATTTATAGAATTCTATAATTTTAATAAGGATAACATTTTTAAGATTTAAAATGTGGTCTTTGTTATTATCTTTGTTGAAACTATATTATAAAACAAATTTATTTTTTAAAATGCTACTTAGAGGACTTCAACACAATCAACATAAACTACGTTTTTAAGATAACAAACATAGTCCATTATATAATATGTTTTCATAATGTCCATTTTAAATAAATAAAAAGATAGTTTATTATATTAAATAAATAATTTACAAGTTAAATATTATATATGCAATAGTCGATCCGTGTGTTTTTATTACTCATAAACAATCAACGTTAGGATAATAATTAGGCTTAATGCAATTGAACAAAACATATATACAAATATTTTGAAAATATTTATTTACAAAAGCATTATTTGATATATATAAAAATAATTTTAGTAATTTTTAATTAATTACGAAAAAGTCTATCTCAATCTTTCTTAATCGATCGTGAGTTACTACTTAAGCTTTCAAGACGACCATTGTAGCTTCAAACTTCTCAATCTTTTGTCAATCATCTAATCCACCACTTGTTATAAGCATTTGTGCCTTCACTTTAACATTTCTTACCTGTGCTTTGATACCACATATCATGGACTAAGCTTTCTCTTGATGAGGTAATAGTTCGTATGGCATTTTAATGGATGCTTTCCACACAAGTCAGCTAAGATAACCCGAATTTGAACAAGCAACAAGTAAGTCACAAGTTAATTTAAAGGATATGCAAGGATATAATAAGGCATTATAGGTGCATACTAGTTTGACCCCTAGTACCCTAAAAAAATATTTTATTAATATCAATAAGTTTACAATGATTACAAAAAAGTATCGAGTTTCCCAACATTGTGGTGGCCAAAAGGGCAGTGATCTAGCATATACCTTAACCAATGAGATAACCTAACATTCCTTCTATTGCTTATCCCTCTAAAAAGCTAAAGAGCTTTTACCTTTATGTTACAAAGAATCATTATATTGTTTGAAATATGGACATTTTTTCCTACTACACAAGATATACCTCATCTGGCACCTCTATTCAGTCATAATTCTATACAAAGGTGGCTCATGACATTTTATGTCCAGCCAAGGCTTTTTATAAGATTGGCTTATGACACCTTGCTTGATTCAAGTTGGGTTTCAACATAACAAAAATGCTAATTTTATCTTCATAAAAAAAAGAAAACCCTCTAAATCATTGTAAAATTGAAAAAAAAAAGTCAAATTATATCATAAATCCCTATACTCTATTAAATTTGGAAATTTAGTCCATCCATTATAATTGATACAAATTTAATTCTCACATTATTTTGATTTGATAATTTTAATTCAATCATTAACTTAATCCTTTTTTTTTCGTTAAAAACGCTAATGTGCATTTGGCTTAATTACATTTCTATTATCTAAGATGATATGGCATTTTGATTAGTTTATATTTAGAAGGATGTTGACGAGGACTAAATGGCATGCCATGTGGATGATTTTTAACCAACATCATCTTTACACTTTAAATTCATTTTTTTCCCAAAAATTCTGAATAATTAATTTTAATTTCTTAAACTAATAACGGAAAAACTAATTTGAAATGAGAAAACTAAAATGAAAAAAACGATTGAATTCATTCAAGCCCTAAAACCCAAAAATTCAAACGGCTAACAACCAATCAAACTCAGATTATGACGATTGATCAACGTTTACCGATGCCGGAATGTCATCAAAATCTCATGGAAGCTCGTTTTAATCTCACTACAGATCTATCGGTCTAGATTTCTTTGAAGAGCTCTCTTTTTTGTTTAAAAAAAAATAAAAAGAAAGAAAAACAAAAACAAAAACAGAAAAAACCGAATCCTAAAAACCTAGACCGCCGCCATCACCTCCAATGGTTATCAAGTTTTCTTCAAACCTTCTCCTCACTCTTTCCTAAGTTTCCACCATTGGAATTTAAAAAATATTTTCTAAAACTCCTTGAATCTGAAAGTCCAAAAATCCTTGCTTTCTTTATTTTCTTTCCAGCCTTTAAATCCAAAATTTTCGAAATTCCAATTTCCAGTCAATGAAACACACATACAACAATACAATTCTTTTCAGACATACAAAATCATTCGGCAGCCACCAATCATTCACACAATTCGCAAATAGAAAGATAAATTGTAGTAATCAGTAGAAAAGGCTAAAGCTAGAGCTCTTTTGAAGGTTTTTTATCAAATATTTTTTTATCATATTAAATTCTCCTTAAATTGAAGCCCATAACTCTTTTTAAAGCCTTCTATTCTTAGAAAAATGAAATGAAACCAGATGATCAAAAACTTTAAATTTGAAACAAACCTACCCCAAACGTCACATTTCCCTTATCCATTAATAGAATTTTAAATATTTTCATCAACATTATCTGCAACAGAGTTTTATTGGAGTTTAAATTCATTAAACATAACTGGTGCGGGGCCATAAATCGGATAGATTGAGATGGGACTCTCAGTTGCTGGCATAAAAGTTTCGATTTTAGACACGACGATGGAGCAGCATTGAAGATTGAAGAGAAAAAGTTTCGGTGAGTTAGATCGAAATCCTAGTCTGAGAGGGCGGAGGGGTCGAGAAGAGAATCCATTGGAGATTGAAGAATAGAGAATTGAATGGTGCGTTTGGAGTTTAGAGGGTGAAATCCATCGATTTTTGGTTTGCAATTGTTGATTTGGGTTAAAAGGTTTATTTTTCTTTCTTTTAGATTTTTTTTTCCAAAGGGTTTTGTTGTTTTTTAATTGGTTTAGGTTAATGTTAATTAAAAAATTAAATTATTAAATTTTGTTTTGAAAAAGATTAATAGGTTATAAAAAGATTTTAAAAGGCTAATCTGATGTAGATTAAAAATAATACACGTGGCATGATTTTTAATCTATGTCAGCATCTTTTTAAATCTAAGGCAATCTACTATAATCAATGCACACATAAAATGATCAAAAGCTATATCAGCATGTTTAATGAAAAAATTAAATGAAATTAATAATTAAATTAAAATTATTAAATTAAAATAATATAAAAATAAATTACAATAAAAAGATTAAAATTTTCATTTTAATAGAGTACAGAACTTATGGTATAATTTGGAAAAAAAAAAGGTAAAGTGAAAAAGACAAATAACAAATTAAGCTCATTAGCTTACGTTTAATACGGTGGTTAGCCCCAAGCAATCAAATCCAAGTTTCATTTGTATCAGCAGATTTGACCAAAAACAAAAGCGTTATGATAAGATCTGAAGAGGAAAATGGATAAACACATGAGCAGGCAGGAGGAAGAAACATACACAATGCTAAATGGGAAAGAGAAAGGGGTTGGTAGATGGCTGACGTTAGAAATTGCAACAACCTTTGTCTCTTCTTCTCAAATCTCAATCTCAATCTTATTGTTATCATCAATTACCCTTTTGCTTTTCGGACCTTTGCCCTTTCTGGGCATTGGACAGTCCAGAACCCACTTTTTTCCCTTCCTTTTTTTTTTCTTTTTTTTTGGGTCTTTTAGCCACAGTTTTATCTTTTGTTGACTTGATAGATGGTGACAGTATACATAATTCGGCCTTGTAGATATCTACTGCATAGTCCACTTGAAATTACCTTATACATCAATAGTAAAAAGTAATTTTTATAATGTAAAAATATAATATTTTAATTATAATTAAAAAATAAAAAATTTATATAATTATTACGTAGAATTGTACCAATCATATAAACATATTAGGTTTTTTATACTCGGTTAATTTCATAATTAGAAAATATCAAAATTTTGATAATTATGATTTTATATTGTATTATCATATTCATTTCTTTTTTTTTTTTCAATATTGTATTTGAATTTTAAATATAAATATGTAAATCCTGATAGTACAATGAATTAAAATTTTCCTTTCTCATAATAATTTGAATACAAATGTTAACTTTTTTTTTTTCTAGTTATTTGATGTATGTAAAAAATATTATTTGCATCATGTATATATAATGTTTGAATTTTATTTTTTTAGATAAATGATGTATTTATTTATTTAAAGAAAGGAGAATGTCCTTTTATAAATCCAAATGATACAAACTATATATTGACAAATAAAAATGTAAAATTAAGTGTTAAGAATATTAGGAAAAATCTCATTTGCTTGTGCATATTTTGTTAATTTGAGTAATAAAATGTATTATGAATTCTTACAATTTATAATTGTACTAAAATCTATTTATTTTTAAGAGATTTACTTTTGAAAAGTTGAATCCAAGATAATTCACCTATTCCAATCATTTGCATTTGAATTCATCATAAAAATATTGTTAGTATTAAAATTCTTTAAAATTGGTTTATATTAGTTATATTTAAATGGTTTTACTTTATTAAGATTTAATCTAAATATTATTTATGTAACTTTTAATCAAATTACATCTTCTACGTTAAAAACAAAAATACACAAATACAAAAAGAATAACAAGTTCTTAAATTATAAGATAATTTCTTCTTAAAATTTATTAAAAAAAACTTTACTACACCTTACATAAAAATTAATCTTGTGAATCATATTGATGAATTTGCAATTCTAATGCTAAAAAATACATGTTACTAAATAATTAGTTAAAAAATTTATATAAAATATTTTTGTAATTAAAAAGGAATAAAACTTAACTATATCAAATCCAATAAAAAGTTTTAAAATGAACAAATAAATATTATAAAGAGCATTTATCATTATACTACCAGAATAACAAGCATCATCGACAAAACTTTACCAATGGAATGTAGTAGAAAAAAATAACCATCATCGATGGATTACCGATGAAATTTACTGATTGATTTAATTTCATTGGTAATCTGCAAGTAATTGGCACCATTTACTATAAAAATTACCAATGGAATTTTTCGTCGTAATCCATTAGCAATATTTTACAAAAGGATTTTCTGTTGGTAAAAAAATTTAAAAAAAATACAGATAACTGACACAATTTTAGACTTTCTTTTCAGAATGGGAAAAAGCCAAATTCCCCAAATTTCCCCATAAATTCCTAATCTCTCTCTCATTCTCCCACTCTCCCCTTCCTTTTCTCTCCATTGTGAAAAGTCACCAGTTGGTCGATATCTCCCTCTTCCGTCTATTGGTAATGTTTTTACTCAATTCTTTCTTTTTCAAGTTTTTTGTTTAGTATTTTTGTTGAGTTTATTCTTAAATTTTTTTTGTTATAAATTTGTTGAAATTTGTTGGACTTTTTTTTATATATTTGTTGAGTTTTTGTTAGGTTATACTTGTAGTCTATTTTTGTTGGATTTTTTTATTGAGTATTGTTAATTTTTTTGGGTTTCCTTTTAGTGTTGTTGAGTATTTTTTTATTTGTTGAGTATTGTTGAGATTTGTTGGGTTTTTTTTTTTTTTTTTATAGATTTATTAACTTTTAGATGTGTAAGATTTATATTGATTTGGTTAATTTGGATTTTATGTGTATTAAGATTTATATATGTTTTGATGGATGTTTTATATTTAATATTTTTAAAATTTTAATAATAATTATAGAAATTAAAAAATTTATGTTGATTTGATGTTATATTTGGGTTTGATGTGGAATAAGATTTATATTAGTTTTGAAAAATTTTATTTTTGATATTTTAAAAAAATTTATTAATAATTATTGAAATATTATGGTATTATTTTATTGATAAAAAGGTTGGTAAAATTTATAATATTAAATAGTATTATGAGTTGATGTACTTGGATTT
Organism: Durio zibethinus; assembly: GCF_002303985.1. Next base: position 11,019,251 of record NW_019167949.1, on the reverse strand, counting down.
TTTTTTAGTTTTAGGGTGTTGAATCAAAAACATTATGAAGATTAAATGGTAGGAAAAAAAATTAAATTGCATTGTATGATTTATGAGTTAGTGTATAATAGTTGTTGGGTTTATTTTTTATTTTTTCAAAACTCTCAATATGAATGATTGATCAAACTTAATTTAAATAAATTAAAATTTTTTATTTTTTTCTTTTCCATAATCTATCAGTGAATATGTGTTTTAAATGTGGGTTTAGGGTGGGTGTATATTTTGTAATAAATATGATTTTTTATTCATCTTCATGATACTAACTTTTATTATTTTCCATTCCACCTACTTTGAAAGTAGAACAAGCTCCGTATGTAGGAGTGCTCTATATGTAGGAGTGCCTTAGAGAAAATCTCCTATAACACCTTGAACAGCATTAAGAAGCCCAAGATCTAAGGTATTCTTCAATCATTAAAACCAATAATATTTTGTTGTGATTGTGTTGTCTTGTAATATGCATAATGAATTTTTATTTTTGTTGTGATTGTGTTGTTTTGCAATATGCATAATGAATTTTTATGACTTTTTGTGCCATTGATGGACTATTAGTTAAAGTAGACCAATAAATTACCTCGTATTATCATTTACATAATTTTGTTTAGTATAATAATAATTGCTCATATGGTCAATCAATAAAAAGGTTTAATACTTTATAGGACTTTAATATCATATTTTAATTTAAGATACTAAAAGTTATAGTTTTTGGACCTTTATGATGATTTGATTAGGGTTGAATAATTGACAAAGATTGCTCTTGGTTGTACTCTTATTTAGATGTAAATCGATAGATTAGTTAAAACTTTTGTGATTGTGTGGAAGAATTTATTGGATAGGGTTATTCTTAACCAAACTTTGTAAGTAATGGAAAGATTAGGTGTCCTTATGCCAAATGTGAGAATAAAAGGATTTTAAAAGCGAATGAGCACCTTTATTATAAAAGGGTTTACTTTTGGTTGTACAAGTTAGGTTTCAAATGGGGAGTTAGAAGTAGGACAAGCTTTTTAATAAACAAAGATACTTTGAACTAATGAGTGAAGTAAGAATAGAAAATTTTTATAGTAGAATTGTTATGGATGTTGTATATCCTAATCTTAAGGTGGATAGTTTTCATGTCAGTGAGGTAAGAGTTGATGAGGAAGATCCAAGTGTAGATGCAATATGCTTCTATTCTTTATTGAATAATGTAGATGAATCATTGTGGTCAGGCTGTACGAAACACACAATCCTCTCTGTTATGTTGTAACTTTTAAATTATAAATCAGTGTTTAACATTAGTGAGTCATGTTTTGGTCATCTGATGAGCATAGTGAAGGATATGTTGCTCATGGATGATAAATTACTAAAAACTTCTACAAAATGAAAAAAAGATAACAAAACTGGACTTGGTTATAAGAAAATTCATGTATAAAAAATAATTGCATGTTGTTTTATAGCGAAGCAGTAAATTTGACATATTGTTCGGTTTGTGGTCATCCTTAATATATAATGAATAAATCTGGTGGTGAGAAAAAAAAAATTCTTTATAAAATCTTATGTTATATGCCATTGATATCAAGACTTCAAAACTTTATATGTTAATTAAACTACTAAATATATGACATGGCATGCCTGTAACCAAAGTCATGATGTGTTTAGATATCCTGTTATTAGTGAAGCTTGAGAACATTTTAATCATAGCCATGAATCATTTGCACTTGAAGTGATAAATGTATGATTAGGATTATGTGCAGATGATTTTTATCTATTTGGTCCAAATACGAAACTATACTCTTATTGGCAAGTAATGATAGTAGTATACAATTTGCCACCCTGGTTGTGTATGAAGTGAGAATATATCTTCTTAAATATGGTCATTCCAGGAAAGACTTCAGGTCAAAATGTCATTGTTTTCTTAAAAACCTTTAATAGATAAGTTAAAAATATCATGGTTAAAAGGTGTTATCACTTATGATGCTTATAAAAAACAAAATTTTCATTTGAAGATAACTTTTTTGTAGACAATTAATGATTGTCCTAATATGGTATGTTGTCTGGTTGAAGCATTCATAGAAACTTATCATGTCCTTATTGCATGAGATAAAAAAATACTTTTCGATTGGTTCATGGTAAGAAGCCTTGCTTTTTTTGTTGTTATTGTCAGTTTTGCCTTTTGATCATACTGTTCAAAGGCAAAAGATAAATTTCAAAAAAGAGTTGAGTGTGACTCCCCTATTATTCCATTATCAGGTGAAGAAATTTTAGCTTGGTTAGATAGCTCTCCTAATATCACATTTGGCACGAAATGTAGTGATAAAAAGTTAGACAATTTTAGGAAAAGTCATAATTGGGTGAAGAAAAGTATATTTTGGGAGTTACCTTATTGGCATACTAATCTGATTCGGCATAATCTTGATATAATGCACATTGAGCGTAATGTCATTGATATTATGTTTAACATAATGATGGATGTTAAGGGTAAAACCAAAGATAACATAAAAGCTAAACTAGATCTTAAGGTGTGTTGCAAGTGACCGAGTTGGAATTAGTTGAAATAAATAGGAAAGTTTTTTGGCCTAAAGCTTCATACATTTTAAGCAAAGAGTAAAGAAAAAATATTTGTGCATGGGTTAAACAATTAAGACTTCCTGATGTTTTTGTATCTAACATTGCTTGGTGAGTAAACATGGATGATTGTAAGTTTTATCGGATGAAAAGTCATGATTGTTGTGTTTTCATGCAACGATTACTCCCAATTGCCTTTCGTGATTTGGTGCCTATTTCTATTTGGATTGCAATTACTAAGCTATCTCATTTTTTCAGAGATTTGTGTTCTACTGAAATACTTGTAGACCATATAGAAGTGTTAGAATAAAACATTGTGGAAACAATCTGCAAATTAGAAAATTTTCCTTCAAGTCTCTTTGATTCTATGGAGTACTTGCCCATTCATTTGCCTAACGAGGCAAAAATTGGTAGACCTATTCATTATCGATGGATGTATCCATTTAAAGTAATATATTTCAGTTGTTAGATGTTAACGTGGATTTTCCTTCAATAAGATTCGTGTTGTGCTATGATGATGAGTAGGTTTCTTCATCATCTCAAGAAAAATGCACTAATTGAGCATTTGTTAATATGTGAGGCACATGTTATTGAAGAGATATGCACTTTTGGCTCATTTTATTTTGATCCAAATGTGTCAACAAGATTGAATCAAGTTTTACGTAATGATGATGTGGGAGTCATGGAATCTGAGAAAACGTTTTTTGATTTTCAGTTATCCTAGATGAGCATTTGGTCCATAAGATAAGTCTCAATGGCTATCAGTGAATGAGTATACCAAGGCACACTTATATGTTTTGTTAAATTGTGAAGAGATAAATCCTTACATTGAGTAAGTATTTTGTGAACTCTATAATTTATGTTTCTAGTAAGTTGACAAATTTCCTAATTCATAATTGATAATGTTAGGATATTTGATGAATCAATGAGAAAAGAATTTGTAAATATAAGTGATGCAGAATTGGAGAAAGATTGTGATGCAAGATTTTAGCAATGGTTAAGACAAGTTGTAAGGATTTAGCGCATAATAATGTATGTGAATAGAAATTTTATTATCATTGTGTAATTAAAACAATATCAAATTTTTTTGTTTTACGATTAGATAGCTTGAAGAGCAAAATGACAATCTTCTAGTTGAGATAGCGTATGGCCTCGAACGCATGGTTAGGTGTTTCAAATGTTACTTTGTTAATAGTTTTAAGTTTCATACGGTTAACTATGGCCAAATTCAAAAGATGATGAATTATAGGGTTTGTGTGAGAGGAAGTTATTACAACAATTATGAATGTGACTTTTATGGTATCTTGGAAGATATCATTGAGTTAGAGTACTTTGGGGTTATACTTTGTAAATGTCATTGGTTTGACATAGAGACGGGGGATAAAGGTAGATCCTTATCATGGTTTTGTTGAAATTAAACATAATTCAATGCTTGCTAGCAATGAACTATTTGTCTTAGCTTCTTAAATACATCAAGTTTCTTATACAAGCTGTCCTTCTACAAGAAGAGATAAAAATGATTAGTGAGTAGTCTTCAAAACAAAGACTATGAGTATATATTAAGTAAGTAATATTGATGGATATGAAAAACAAACAATTGATTTAAATGAAAACATGTTTCAAAAAAGTTGAAGCTTCTATTCCATAAAATTTTACTATCTAAAAAAAACTTGATAATCTTATAATTCTTGTTGTTGGAGATTATGAAGAGATAGATTTACCATAAGTGATTCAAGTAAAAGAACAAGAAAATGATGAAAAGGAAGAAAAAGAAGAAGAAGAAGAAAATTAGACTTGATAATTTTAGACATGACACGAAAATAATACAAAAAAAATCATATATGTATTTTAAAAAAACATATTTCATGTTTATTCATGTTAACACAAATTTCAACACAACACAATTTGTGTTGTATATGTGTTGACTTGTCTAAACACGTGACACAACACAAATAACACATTTAATTTAATCTTGTCATACGAGTATACGTTTAATATGTTTAATACGTTTAACACATTTTTTATATTTATTTTAATTTAATATAAACATATAAAGATTATTTTAATTTTTAATCTTTTAATTATGATACTTAATTAGTTATTTAAATCATACAAAAATTATTTTAAAGATTTAATTATGATATTGATTTAAAATTATTATAAAATTATTTTTATATTAATAATATAAATACAGTATAAATATTAATATTAGTCCTATACATTATTATTTTATTCTTTAATAGTTTATCATTTTCAATTTGATACTAAAAATTAATATGGCTATGTAATATAAATTAAAATTAAAATATATATATTAAATAAATAGTAAATAAGTATTAATTTTTTTTATTTTTTAATATATAGGTACTTTTTATATTATTAATTTGTCAAATTTATTAAGTTGCAAATGATGGATAGTTTGTAGTTATTTATTATTTTATTCGTATTCTTGTATATATTCATGTTAGTTGTGTCTTCATTTATATTAGTGTTCGTCGTGTCTATTAGTGTATATCTGTATTATTCATGTTTATTTGTGTCATGTTTAAATGAATTAATTGTACACATGTTAATCATATTGTATTGTGTGTAATACATATATTAAACGTATCATATTTGTATTTAGGATTTAAGCACATTTTATAATTCATGTTGTATTCATGTTTTAATAATTCATGTCATTACACGTGTCAAACACGACATGAGACATGACACGAAAACATGAATTGCCAGCTTTATAGAAAATGATGATGATGATGATGATGATGATGATGAAATATGTTAGCTTTTTAAGTGAGATGGTGATTCAAAAGAGGGGTGAATTAGAGTTCTCTAAATTCTTTTCAAATAATGATTTCAAGATAATTGAATGAGGAATTAAATCAATAAGCATTTTTGATGAAAATATAATGCAATCAATAACAATTAATAAACTTAGAATCAAATATAAACAATAATAAATGTAAGGAGATAGGGATAGAGAAATTAAGCACAATGATTTACAGAGGTTTGATCATTCCTCTTTTCTTGGTTGTCCACACCAAGGCTTCAATCCACTAATTGAAGAAAAACTTACAAGATACAAACATATCTTGTATTAAATCCTTATCATTTTTTTAAGGCTTAGATAGCAACCTTTACCCTTACAATATCAAGATGATACCTCACCTCTTACTTACAAGATAAACTAAATGATTTTTGTAAACTAAAATACCTCTCAAGGTTGAGTGTTTGCCTAATAAAGTACAAAGAAATTTGATGAATGAATAACAACAATGATTTGGGTACAACAAATACGAAGATATAAACTTTAAAGCTTTAAAACTCTTGATTTCTTTTAGAGAATGAATATATGACTTGTTTATTCTTGTTCTCTTGATCTATTAACCTTTTTTGGTGTGTTGGAATGCCCAATATATAGAGAAAATGAGGAACTAGCTGTTTGGAGGTGGTTTGTGGTTGAAAATATCCATTGAAGCTTGAAAAACTAGCCGTTGGAGTGTTTCTAAGCATAGGGGATCAATCTGGTCAAGTTGGGTGGTTGTCTCCTGTTTTGCACTCCACTCACTAATTTGTTCATATCTTGAGTTATACAACTCCAAATTAAAAACTGTTTGAAGATTTAAAAACTAGACTTAAAGGGCTTTTATCCATATAAAATTCATCACCTAAGTCATTGTATTTGAATTATAGTGAATTTTCAAATCTACCTTTTATGTAGTTTTTAGATAATTGCATATTGTCTAATAAAAATTCAAAATTATTTCTTAAAAAATTTGGATCTTGATTTTGTTTGATCCATTAGAAAGTAGACTCAAAGTGCTTTCCAACCATATAAACAAATATTAAAACTTTGTGAATTAATATAGAAAAATAAAATAAGTTTAATGTTGGAAAACTTTGTTATTCTTAAACAACTTTCTTAAGTTAATCTATTTCTCAAAACCAATAATATCAAAATTATATTCGATCCAAAATGGATAAATTTACTTTAAAAACAACAATTGGATTTTCATTTAAGCTCAAATAAAGAATCTTTAAAGATAAATTTGGTTTGACAAATAAGAAAACGTAAAGAAGGTTTGTTTAAACTTTGAAAATTATATTATTTATTTTGAATCAAAATAATAAAACTTAAGGACATGTACTAAATAAATCTTTTTCAAAATCTTGAACAAGCTTATTTAGCTTAATGTTTTGTCATTTCAAAATAAAGTTCAATTCGAGATTAGCAATCTCCCTCTTTTTGATATGACAAAACTTAAAGATAAATTTGCTTGATGAAAAATTTTAAAATATTTAAGATTTTTAAAAAACTCCCACATGACAAGACTCTCCCTTAATTTATGCATTCTAATCCAACACAACTGAACTAACAAATATTAGAGTATATATAACAATTAAGCACACACAAACATATGTATATCAAGCACAAGCAAAGTTGTGCATCAAATATTTCTCCCTCTTTTTGTCCTAGTAAAAAGGCATGAGCAAATAAAAACAAAAAGGTATTAGCAAATATATTCATAAAACATTTCTCCTATTTTTTGTTTAAACTCTTTATACCAAATGTTTAAGCTTCTATATCAATTACTATAGGACTAAACTCACCCTTTTTTTGTCATAATAAAAGAAAGAGAAATCAAGTCAAGGCATGGGAAAAAATGCATGATACCAATAATATCAAGAGTATTTTTGAATGCACGTAATCAAGATGTTCACAATTAAGTTCAAATACATTTATTCAAACACAAAAGTATAAAAGTATTCTAATGTATCCAATTTTAGCACTTTAGCACAAGTCATTAAATTTACTATATGAAATTTATGAGCAAAGGCTAATGAATGATATGCAACCTACTCATAAATCATGTTAGCATAAGATGTGCTTAGAACATAAAACATCAATAGCAATTAAGCATAAATTCAAGCATATGCATACAAGCTTATACCAATTGTTAAGGTTACCAATTATTAAAGATATATTATCATAAAGCATACCAATTGTTATCACAAAACAAATCAAACAAAATTGTATTCTAAGATTTCTCCTCCTTTTCAAAATAAGGATTAATCAATTTAAAGCATAAACAATTTTGCATGAAAGGTCCAAACTATATCAAAGATAGGCACATAAACAAGTGTCCATGAAAGTTAAAAAATTCTTTAGCAATTTTGATACCAATTGTTACAAATTGTTTGCTATTTTGTTCACAAACTTTCAAGGATCACAATATATTTCAAGCATATGAAAAGTTCAATCAATACACACTTAATAGCATTTTTTCATAAGCATACCCTATCCAAAACAAATATTCAATCATCATGTTATAGCAAAGAATTATACAAGCATGATTTTTCAAGCATGATGAACACATATGCTATAGTAAAGAAATAACGAAAGCATAATTATTCAAATATATTCCTATTTATTTCAATGCATAATAATGAACTTAATCTAAATAAATGCAAGTATCTAAATATATATTTCAATCAAAATCATACAAGCATATGCAAAAAAATTTCAAATCACATATAGTAATATGCCAATAAAGATACAAACATTTAGACATAATGTGGTATATGCTATTTCAGTAATCTTAATCAATGAACATGTTCAAAGAAATCAATCAATTTAACTCATATCCATGTTTAAGGATTCATGCATTGACAAAATATTCATGCATTAAAACTATCAATCTCATCAAAGTACATGAATACTAATCGAAATGAATTAATCAATCCAAGCTTTCAAGTATATTGAGACAATATCTACCAAATGACTCAATAATTAATTTGTACAATGTGTTCATATATTCAACCACAAAATCATATATTTACACATATCAAAGCAAGCTTGTATATGTATTCAAACTCATACATCATATCATAAAATTGATACATTTACCTTCATCCATGTCAAGCTTTGTTGTTGTGCTCATTTGGCTTTGAATTCTCCAATCCATTTCATTTGAGCAAAACCAAGCTTGATTGATGAGGATGACATACTTTGCTTTCTATACATGAAATTCTAAAAATGTAAGCTCATTCATGCTCATTTCAGGTTCTCTTAGCATAGACTTAAAAAATATTAATTGACAAAGAAATGTTCATTAATAGCATCAAGAATATCAATTGTGTAAAAGTTATACTAATTGTTAGAAAATGAATTCCATATTCTAAGTTGTTATAGGCAAAAGAAAATTTTGTTCATTCAGCCCAAGTTGCCAATTTGCTAGCAAATAATTAATATTAACTAAAGCTATAGACCATTCATCATAATAAACATCATATAGCACAATGGTGGCACCAAAGCAAAAGTTCTTAAGTAATGTGCAAAACATCAATCTTTCTAGATTATTTATGAACCTGAAGATGACATATTCAATAATCATGTATATTCAAGAAATCACCAAAGAATATGTCAAAATAAATTTTACGCCATATGAAAACTAAAAAACACAAGGAAGACATATTTATCATCAAAAACATATTTAAGAAAATTTTAGCACAAAAGCATAAATACGTCTACACAAATTATAGGCCATAACCAACAATGACTTAAGCTAAAAATATGCATCATAAGAAAATCATTTACTTAAATCATGCTACAACCATGTCAAGTCAAGAAAAATCATATTTATCATATAAGCACACACTTGACAAGAACAATAGATGAACTAACAAAACATATCAATACTTAATCCCAAACCAAAAGATAACTCGATTAAGCACAAGTTTCAAAATATTTCATAAAATTAATGAATCAATTTAGCATAAAAGCAATTATATTTAAAAACTTTAAACATCAAGATATAATAAAATTTTAAGTATTTTCAAATCATAAGCATTAAGGTCAAGTTGAAGTAATGATCATATGAGTGCATATCTTAACCAAAAACATAGATGAATAATGAATCTATATATATATATATATCACTTAAGCACAAGATGTTCGTCAATTTACAAATCAAGAGTTATCACAATTAAGTTTAACAAAAATTATTTCACAAGATCCAAGCATTATAAACAAGTTAAGCAATTTTAAATAACATGGTCATATAGGTATTTTAAATAATCACAAATCAATGTTTATCAATAAAGTCCATAAAGAAAAATATAAAACATATTCATCAAGCTAAAATCATTGAAACAAATATATTTATGCAAAAACACAATAAGGTAATCCTTTCAAAGCTTAATATGTCTAGGATTTTGATTTTTGCATTTTTAAAACTCATTTTTGCTTGAAAAATATCTTAATAAATCTCAAAACTAGTCAAACTCATTTTTAACCATCTTGAACCTTTCCAACAAGTTTCAAATGACAAAACAAAGTTGTTCAAGTGGTCATTTGACCTTAGAAACAAGAAAATCAAAAAGTCAATTCTGAAACCTTATATTTCCTTGAAAAAGGCTATTAAGATGGGCAAATATGTTTAAACTCACATTTAAGCTTTTCAAACCATTTAGAAAAGTTTTATATCACACTTTGAAAAAGTCCATATGATTTTTATGCCCATAAATGTTCAAAAATAAGATTTGATATTTTAAGCTCCAAAATCCTTTGAAACTTGCATGTAACATTTATGAAAAATTGAAACCATTGCAAGTTATCAAGTTTTCTTTGTTTGAGCAAGTTTAATTCGTTGAATTTATGATATTCAAATTCATTTTACAATTAAAAGCTTGCTAAAACAAAATTTCATATTTTAAGGCTTGACTATAGCAAAAATCACTTTCAAAGAAAAACATAAAATTTCAAAATCATTAAACCTTTAGTGCTCTCCCTAAGTTTGCACATAAATATAAAAACAATTTAGCACACAATTAATCACATCAAGCAACAATAGCAATTTCACAAATAATATCCAAATATCAAGATCATTTATGCAATCCCAATATCAAAAGCATTCACATGTAATCCCACAAATTCATTATAGCATTCATAAATTCTCCTAACAATGTATCTCAAGCAAATAAGTGTTAAACAAAATATCAAAAAGCATAAGGAATTTATTAAAATCATATATTCAAGAAACAAAATGCATGCTCAATTCAAACTTACTTATATCAAATAAAATTGGTATATTTAAGATATATCAATAAAGCATATACCAATATCCATTAAGCATTCAATGTTCAACAAGAATAGGCAACCAATTTTATATTCACTTAAAATAAAAGTTTAGAGGTTACCCATCTTCATTGTGTGTCTAGAGTATTAAATCTTTAATCTCACATTGTAGCTCCTTACTCTAGCACACCTACAAGAGACAATCTCATTTATTTTTGGTATCCAAATTGCTTTGGGTCCTTGAGAGTTAGTCACCAAGTCTCTTGTTCTTTTAGGAGCCCATACTTGTCTAATTCTAAATGGGACTTTTTCTTCTAATAGGCCGAGTAGGTGAAGTACGACCATAAAAATTACAAAAATTACATTTAATCATTTTAGTACTTAAATTATTGACACTCTGATTTTTTTTCATTCATCAACTCATCAAATTTCTTTTTCAAATCAAAATTTTTTTTTTCTAAAAATTCATTTCTACTTTGATAGGCTTCCAAATTCATTTTCAACTTTTCATTTTGTTTTTCCAAATCATTCTTTGTATTCATTAAAAATTCAATTTCAACTTTTAATTTTGAAATCATTTATTATGTTTCAAGTACACTTTTTCAAACCCAATTACTAAATCATTGTGAACATCTTGTAACTCAACAAAAGTATAAGAGTTTGAATCACAAGAGTTAGAGGTTACCTTAGATTCTTTAATAGCCATGAGACATGATGCATGTCGGTTAAAAATTTATTTTTCATGTAGCTCATCCAACTTCCTTCATATCACATTTGAAATGGAGCAATTTGAGACCAAGTTGAAGTTGTGGGAGTCAAAAGCTTCATAGAGTAAGCACTTGACCTTTACATAATCCATTATTTGCCTTAAATAGTTTGCATCATTTGAAAGAGTTCCAAGCCTCCTTTCTATCATTATCCAAGCTCCAAAATTTTCTAACATGGTGAACATTTTCATTCTCATTTTCTATTCATAAAATTCAAAATTTTCGATCATGGGGGCTTTAAGGGCTTGCTCACCATCCTAGAACCTAAATTGAGTCATAAAATCTTTACTCAATGCGGTTAAACCTACAAAAAGAGACCAAAACTTTGATACCAATTGTTAGTTTTTTAGGTGAGATGGTGATCTAAAAAGGGGTGAATTGGAGTTCTCTAACTCCTTCTCAAACAATGATTTCAAGATAATTGAATGAGAAATTAAATCAATAAGCACTTTTTATGAAAATATGATGCAATCAATAACAATTAATAAACCTAAAATCAAATATAAACATAATAAATGTAAGGAGATATGGATAGAGAAATCAAACACAATGATTTATAGAGGTTTGATCTTTCTCCATAAGGCACCTACATCATCCATTCTTGGTTGTTCACACCAAAGCTTCAATCCACTAATTGAAAAAAAACTTTTACAAGATACAAATTATTTTGTACTAAATCCTTATCTTTTGCTCAAGGTTTAGATAGCAACCTTTACCCTTACAATATCAAGATAATACCTCACCACTTGCTTACAAGATAACCTAAATGATTTTTGCATACTAAAATATCTCTTAAGGTTGAGTGTTTACCTAATAAAATATAAAAAAATTTGATGAGTGAACAACAAGAAATTATTTGGATACAATAAATACAATAATATAGACTTTGAAGCACTAAATCTCTTGTTTTCTTTGAGAGAATGAATATATGACTTGCTTAATTGGCTCTCTTGACTCATTAACTTTTTTGGGGTGATGAAATGCCCAATAGATAGAATAAATGAGGAACTAGCCATTTGGTGATGGTTTGTAGTTGAAAATACCCATACAAGCTTGAAAAACTAGTCATTGAAGCATTTTTGGACATAGGGGATTGATTTGGTCAAGTTGGGTGGTTGTCTTTTATTTTGCACTCCATTCACTAATTTGTTCATATCTTGAGTTATACAAGTTCCAAATCAAAAACCATTTGAAGATTTAGAAACTAAACTTAAAAGGCTTTCTATTCATGTAAAATTCATCACCTAATTCATAGTATTCAAATTATTGTGAATTTTCAAATCTACCCTTTATGTAGTTTTTAGACAACTGCATAATGTCTAGTAAAAATTTAAAATCTTTTCTTAAAAATTTTGGATTTTGATTTTGTTTGATTTGCTAGAAAGTAGACTCAAAGAGCTTTCCAATCATATAAAATTCAAATATTAAAACTTTGTGAATTAATATAGAAAAAAAAACAAGTTCAATGTTGGAAAACTTTGTTCTTGTAAAACAACTTTCTTAAGTTAATTTATTTCTCAAAATCAATATTATCAAAATTGTTTTGAGTCCAAAATGAATAAATTCACTTTAAAAACAACAATTGGACTTTCATTTAAGCTCAAATAAATAATCTTTAAAGATAGATTTGGTTTGAGAAATAAGAAAAGATAAAAAGGTTTGTTTAAACTTTGAAAATCATATTATTTATTTAGTACCAAAATAATAAAACTTAAGAATATGTACTAAATAAATCTTTTTCAAAATCTTGATTAAGTTTATTTAGCTTAATGTTTTATCATTTCAAAATAAAGATCAATTCAAGACTAACAATCATTTTAAGACCTCAGGTGCTACCAACTCTCCTAAAACTAATTGCCATTAAGAAGGCGCATACCCTAGCCTTATAGTTCTTTCAAAACGCATAAGTGCCCACAGCGTTCGAGCACATGAATTGATGGATGTGGCCAACCTCTGATCTACCAACAATCTCCCCCAACAACACCATTGGGACTTGAACACGTGACCTTGTCTCTAATACCACTTTTTAGACCTTAGCCGTTATTAACTCTCCTAAAAGCAATTGTTGTTAGGAAGATGCATATCCTAACCTTACAGTGCATTTAACACATACAAGCACTCACGGCATTTGAGCTTATAGAGTTGATGGATGTGGCCAACCTCTGATCTGCCAACAAAACACATGAGTTTGCTAATTCTAACCGTGATTGATGTATCTAGTGAGACTTTATTGCTATATATAATGTTTATTTGATATGGTTAATATATGTAACATTAAATATAATACTTGATTGCTTGTTTTATATGCTTATTTTATATCTTTTTCTCATTTCATTTAATCTTGTATTACTAAAGTAATATTATATATGTTTGTTTTTTCTTTGTGTTTTTGTAATACTTATGGAATGTTTTTGTTCTATATGACAATTATGATGGGATGTCGTACAAAGAGCGTTATTCATCAAGGTAGTTATAGGGTAGGATCCATGAGAGGTGATTTATGTATTACTTCATCATCAAAATCGATACAGCATGATCAACCATGCAAGTTGCTTCAGCACAGATACAGTATGATCCATCATATTGGTCACCTCCAGCACCGATGATGGATAATCTATTGATGGAGCATGACATCATTCCAAGATTCATTGACATTCCACCACTTGGAAAGAAAGAAGGGATGACAACTAGGCAAATGATTAGGAGGCAAACAAAAGGTTACTGACTCCTATGGATTTGGACAAACGGGTATGGATTATTCCATTAGGAGTAAGGTATGACAAACTTTTTAATATTAATTTTTTCTTTTTGTCTTTTGTTTCTTAATGATTTCATGCAGTTTAACTAATCTTACCAATAAATGGATGTTGGTAGTTGTTTTGAGTAATCATCAGTTAGCTCAACGATTTCAGGAATAATTCAAGTGAATTTTACTAGTCCTTAGCTGACATGGGATAAAGTACCTAACTCAGTTAAGTCTATGATGTTTGATAAATTTAAGTTAGTAAATGGACATTTATTTTTTTTGTATATATTTTTATTTGATTTGAATGAAAAGTTCAAATTCTTGTTAACAACTTATTGTATTCCTATTTATTATGTTAGGAAAAATTTAGTGGGTTGTGTTAGATGATGCTCTTATTCAACAAGCATGGAACAATATTTCATAGAATTGATCAAAATATTTGTAATTCGATGAGAGAGAATTGGCAATGAAAGAAAGTGGAATTGATAACATCATGCATTGTAGAGGTATGAAGCATAGGTGGATCACAGCTTCGATTTGGGATGCTCTTATTGAGAATGTATGGAGCACTTCTAAAAGGCAAAACATCTCCACCAAAGCCAAACAAAATTGTTGAACACAAAAGAAGGAAGTATTATGAAGCACACTGGCAACTTGATTGCATTTCCTATTAATAAAAAAAAAAGTATGATCTTTTTTCATGAGTTATTTCAAACATCAAATGTCAGTATTATATAAATTGTATTGTTAAAAATTTCATTAAATGTCTCTAAATGAATGCAGTCACTTGAGTTGTAACGAGAATCCACCTTTACAAAAGTTTTCAATTGCACTCATAGGCATTTAGGAGGACATGGTGATTTCATCGACAACAAGTCCAAAGTTGTCAATTTATGTGACTTTCAAATGATTGTGAATAAGTTGAAATTGTTGTCTTACTTTATTGAAATAGATAATATCTTGTGTGTTTTATGATGCAAAGACTTTGTAAATAATATTGTTGATTGTGTGAATAATATCTTGTATGTTGTGTGATGTAAAAACTTTATGAAAAGTGAAAATTGTAGCATAACTTGCTTTATAATTCTAGTTGTGTATTGTGATTGTTGCTTAACTATCTTTATAGTATATTGCAATGAGATTACATTTGTGAATGTGAAAACTATTGCATATTTTGCATTGTAATGATGATTGTATATTGTAATTATTGATAAACTATCTTTATAGTATATTACAGTAAGATTACATTTGTGAAATATAAAAACTATAGCGTTTTTTGCGTTGTGATGATGATTGTGTATTGTGATTGTTGATCAACTATGTTTATAGTGTATTGCGATGAGATTACCTTTGGTGTTGTGAAAACTATTGCATATTTTACATTGTGTTGATGGTTGTGTATTGTGATTGTTGATTAACTATCTTTATAGTACATTACAATGAGATCACATTTATGAAATGTGAAAACTATTGCATATTTTACATTGTAATGATGGTTGTGTATTGTAATTTTTAATGAACTATGTTAATAGTATATCATGATGAGATCATATATAGGAAATGTGAAAACTATTGTGTATTTTGCTTGTGGTGACAATTGTATTATGATTGTTGGTGAACTATCTTAATAATATATCACGATGACTAGTCATTGTAAGAAGTTCAATATTGAAATAGATAGTACTTTTTGTGTATCTATATAAGATCACATTTGTGAAAGGTAAAAACTATTGCATATTTTCATTTATGATTCTGTTTGTATATTTTGATTGTTGAAGAAGTATATAGTAAAGTAATTGAAAGCCTAAACATTGTAGGAAATTCAGTATTGAACTAGATAGTGTTTTATCCATATTTAAATGTAGTGACTTTGTGAAATGTGAAAACTATTGTGTACGTAATAATTAAACATTGATTGCTTCAAGTTGTCTTATTTTAGTGAACTATACAGGTAAAATGTAATGATAATTGTTTTAAACTTTTTGTAGGTAAACTATGATGCTGCATTATCTCAGAAATATGATGAAGACTCTTCCAATCATCCAAATTTTGATCCAAAGGCAAAGACTAAAGTTATTAAAGAGGATGAAGCTACACGCACTCATGTATATGGCTTTGGATTCGTAAATAGATCTAGGGACCTCTTTCACTCAACTCAATCGACTGGTGCAATAAGAATGTCTCACTCTGTTTGTGGTCCGTCATTTATGCCTTTTCAACTTTGTTGATCTCAGATACAAGAACAAATTGATGAGTTGAAAATTGAGTTGAGGTCTAAGCTTAGGTTTTTCATGGATAAGATGATGCAGTTGATGGGGTTTAGACAAACTCTGCCAACATAAATTTCTAGACCTGATGATGGCAACAAAGATTCTGAATCAAGAGATACAATAGCAGCATAGTGACATTCCTTTTGGATTTGTATGATGTATTTGATGGATGTTGTGGATGTTTTATGGAAGTTATTGATGTTATATGGATGGATGGATAGCTTATGATGTATTTGATGGATGTTATCTTGATATTTTAATTAATAATAGAATTTTTAAATAATAACACATGTTTTAATTGTAATTTACAAGTTTCTTAAATAATTATAGATGGAATTAATCAA
This sequence comes from Durio zibethinus, assembly GCF_002303985.1. The sequence goes on along the minus strand of NW_019167949.1, from coordinate 11,002,476 downwards.
ATTATTGATGGAACTATAATTTTACGAACATATTTTACTGATAGAATTTCAATATTACCGTCAAAATTTTTGTCGTTATCGATGGATTACTGACAGAATACTAATGAAAAAACCGTTTAGTAACTGATTTTCAATCAATTACCAATGAAATATTGATAATTTATTGACGGATTACCGATGGATTTTATTATCGATAATTATTGACAAAATAACATTACTGACTTGGCTAACATAGACAAAATTTTTTCATTGGTAAATCCATCGGTAATGCTATTACCGACAGAAAAATGACTTTTACCTACATAATTTTTTATTGGTAGAGGCCATTTTTCTGGTAGTGTTTTTTGTAAATAAAAGAATCAAATAAAAAATTCATGGAAATTGATTATCCAATTGAAACAAATAAAAATAAATTTAATTCTTCTTATAATTTCATGAATTATTAGAGGATAAATTTAGAATATATAAAAATTTTAATTAAAAATTTGTTAGCATAAATTAGAACTTTGTAAATATTTTTAACTTTGTATAAAATTTCAAATGAGTTTGTTCCACAAAATAAAACTTTTAAAGTTTTGAAAGACAAGCAAATTACTTATGCTTTTAAAAACACCTTTTAAATTAATGAATTTATCAATAAATATTGTTAACTCAAGTGTAGATAACAATCATATAGGGGTTGAATTAGATTGGCTCCAAATTTTTTCTAAAAAGATAAACTTTTTATTAAATATAAAATGAATATTTTTAATTATATGAAGTATATGAAATTAATGGAAAAATAAACAACAATTAAAGTAAAAAGACTAGAAATAGAGAAATCAAACACAAGAATTTATGGAAGTTTACTTATTCTCCAAAGGCACCCACTTACTCTCTATTAACTATCCTAGGCAAGCACAATCCACTATATCTCAAATCTTACAAATAGCCTATCCAAGGCTAAGAGTACAATAAATCAAATCCCTTTAATGGTTTTTCCTAAATCTCACAAATATACTCAAGGATTTCACTTACCTTGAACCCATGATCTCAGATGAGAGATAAGTATTTTTGTAAACAAAATAACTATTAGAAAATATTTTCAAAATATGAAATATGATCAAGTAATTACTTAATTAAAGAGAAATCATGCTAAGTTAATAAATAACTTAAGGTATGGTTCCTAAGATCAATAATATGATTATAAACTTAATAAAATCTATTTAAGAAAGCTATACATATAAGCAATGGACTGTCATACGTAGAGGAGTCAAATGTTTTAGACTTCTATGAGAAATAGTTGACTGCCAAGGGCATGGAGTTGACTGGTTTGACAAATAGAAACTAAACATAGTTTCTTTATAAATAGCAACTGATTGCCAACCTATAGTAATCAACTGCTATATCGAAAAAGTGAGTGGAATTGATTCCAAATCCTAATGGAATCAACTACCAAAGACTTAAGGAGTTTTCTAGAAATTGATTTATACTATAAGCAATTAACTTCCGCTCAAGAGAAATCAACTACTTTATAGAAGGTTGAATGTGAAACTTTTTTGGAAATTGAAAAAAGCTGACTACTATATAAAGCAATTGACTGCTCTCATTTAGAAAGCATTTTGTAATTGAAATGAGTCAATTACTTGATAGAAGAGTCAACTACCCTGCTTCATAAAATATTTTGGAAATTAAAAATACAAAGAGGCAGTCAACTACCTTCTTGGTGGACTCGATTGCTTTGTGCGAAAGGTTACACTTTCCAAAAACTGAAAAATGATTTTTCTTTCTATGAAAAGTTAGATTATTCAACTAAACAAATATATCTATAATCTTTCAAATAGACATATTTCAAACCAAAAAAAAGTGATCTATAATTGAAACAATACAATCAAAGAGTCACAACCTTAGGATTCAATCTATATAAATAGAGATTGAGTGAGTTCATTTTACATACTATTTAATTCAGAATTAATTCTCTTCTTTCTTTCAATCATTTATTAATTGAAGGTAGGTTTCTTTAGCTTTGTTTATTGCAAAAAATCTTATTTAAGACAAGGTATTTTCGTGCCTAACAAAGAGTATTTAATGGTTTGTTTTACTAGTGCAAAGTAAAAACAAACAAGTCTTCATTGTATCTTGTAGGCATTTAGGTTCACCCTTTTGCATATTGTAACTAGTTGAGGCAAAATAAGCCTTATGGAAAATGGCATTTGTTGCATGTCTTGAAGCCATTTTATTCGTGTTTGAAGGTCCATATTGTTCAACTCCAACTACACAACAAATAGGTTAGAAGAAGTTCACAAGTTGTTTCTTATAGCCTTCTATTTTATATTTTATCTAACAATTTTAAGGCTTAATTTCATACAATATAGACAAGTTCAATTCCATTAAGGAGATGACAACCAACTTCCAAATATTGAAATGATTAGATGGAGGTAACTTCCTAAAGTGGCAACAAAATATGCATAACCACCTCACTACATTAAAGAGTGTATGTGTTCTCACTATTCTAAGGTCGAAAAAATGATAGGATGGAACAAACAATGTGGGAGAATGATGAGTACAAATGCATGGGCTGCATTTTAAATGGTATGTCCAATTCTCTATTTGATACCTACAATACATGCATATTGATAAAAGAAGTATGAGAGAAGTTGGATACAAGGTACATTAAAAAGATGCTACATCAAAGAAATTCCTAGTTTCAAGATGGAACATTTACAATACGACTGTTTCCAAATTCGTCATGAATCAATTTCTTGCAATTAAGACTATTTTGAATAAGTTCAAGTAATACAAGATAAAGATGGATGAAGCATTTGTTGTATCCTCTATAATTGATAAACTTCTTTCATCATTAAAAGACTTCAAGAAAACATTGAAACATAAAAAGGAAGATGTTAATATTGATGAACTTGCAAGTCATCTTCACGTAGAAGACTAATATTGTAAGGAAAATGATAAAGAAAAATAAGTTAGTTCTTTCAAAATCAATGTAGTGGAAGATATCAAGCCATCCGTATCCACAAAGAGAAAAGAACTTTTTTCGAAAGCAAAAAAGTTCAAGAAAATGAAAGATGTGTGTTTTCATTGTGATAAGCAAGGCCACTTTAAGAAAATTGTCTTGTAATAAAAAAGAATAAAGAAGCACCTAAAACAACCAAAGAAAATTTTGTTCCTATGATTTCTAGAATCAATGTCATAGAAGATAATGAGACATGGTGGATTTATTTCGGCACCATAAAACATGTTTGCACCAACCAAATTTTGTTTAAAACTTTCTAAGAGGAAAATAAAGGCAATGTGTTATACATGAGGACTTCTTCAACAATTGAAACCAAAGATAGATGATCAATTGATTTAGAATTTACATCTGGTAAAACATTAACAATTACCAATTTTTTATGTTCCGGAAGTAAGGAAAAATCTTATATAGGCTAGCTTACTTAATAAGCTTGATTTCAAGTTAGTCTTTGAAGAGACAAGTTTAGCTTGTCTAAGAGTGGCATATTTGTGGGAAAGAGTTATGTTTATAATTACATGTTTAAGCTCAATGTATCCCTTACTATGATTAATAACAATAATAATTATTTTGTTTACTTGCTTTGTTCTTTTAATCTTTAGCATTATAAATTAGGACATGTTCATTATAATAGAATGAATGCAATTTCTAAATCAAATCTAATTCCAAGTGTTAAAACGAATGATGGAAAAGGTAGAACATGCATGCTTACTAAGACTACCAGAAAACCTTTTCATAAAGTTGAAAAAGTTCTAAAATCCTAGAATTAATACATAGTGATGTATGTGATTTGAATAGTACTCATTCAATAAGTGGTAAAAAAATACTTTGTAACTTTGATAGATGATTACTTAAGATATCACTATGTTTACTTTGTGCATTTTAAAGATAAAGCATTGGATAAGTTTAAGACTTATAAAATTGAAGTTGAATTGCATTATAATTTTAAGATTATGACTTTGAGAACTGATAAGGGAAGTGAATATTTTAATTCTAACTATTTTGCATTTAATAGGTTTCTTTATGTAAGACCACCTTATAGTCCATAATCAAATGGTGTGGTTGAAAGGAAAACTAGATCATTGATAGAAATGGTTAATGCTTTGTTGTCCTACTCTAGTTTAGGACAAGGTTTTTAGAGTGATGCATTGTTAACTTCATGTCATATCCAAAATAGAATTCCTAACAAAAGGTACAAGTCAACCTATATGAACTATTGAAGAAAAAAAAAGTCTAACCTAAATTATCTTAAGGTACGAGGCTATAAAGCAATAGTAAGAGTTCTCGAACATAAAAAAAAATAGGTGAAAAGGGAATTGAATGTATGTTCATTGGCTATGCTGAACAAAGTAATTCAAATAGATTAATGGTGATAGAACTGAAGGACTCGATTCTTATTAATACAGTAATTGAATTTGAGGATGTTATCTTTGATGAATATAGATTCAAATTTGAATCTAATTCTAAAGGAACTGCTAGAAATAGCTAAAAAGAGCAAGGAAACTAGCATTGAAAAAGAAGATAACCTTGTACCTAAAACAAGTAAAAGACTAATAAAGGTTAAAACCTTTGCTTCAGATTTTTACATGTTCCTAGTTAAAGGAACAAGAGAAACAATCAATAAACGTATTGAATATATTTTCAATATGGACTTTGATCTTATAACATTTGAAGAGGCAATGAAGTCTTAAGGTGTAGCTTTTGGAAAAAAGCTATGATGATGAAATGAATTCCATTATGGGGAACAATACATGGATCTTAGTTGATCTACCTCCTATTTGTAAACCTATTGGTTGCAAATGAATTTTTAAAAATAAAATGAAAGTCAATGGTACTGTGAAAAAGTTCAAGGTTAGACTTTTTGCTAAGGGATTTACATAAAACTATCGTAATGATTATTTTGATACCTATGCTATGGTAGCAAGAATTGCTACAATAAGGATGCTTATAGGATTAGCTTCCATATATAAACTTGGAATCCACCAAATGAATGTTAAAACAGTATTCCTAAATGGTTAGTTAGATGAGAAAGTTTATATGAGACAACTAGAAGGATTTATTCTTCCTGGATAAGAAAAGAAAGTGCATAAATTAATTAAGTTTTTATATATTTTTAAACCTGTTCTTAAGAAATGGCATCAAAAGTTTAATGTTGTTGTGTTAGCAAATGGATTCATGATTAATGAGTCTGACAAATGTGTTTATAGTAAGTTTGAAAATGGAAAAGGTGCCATCATATGTTTATATGTAGATGACATGCTAATTTGTACAGACTTTAAACAAGTTGAAAGTACTAAAAAGTTCTTATCTAATGATTTTGCTATAATAGATATGAGTGTTGCAAATGTGATTTTGGGAATCAAGATTATTAGAGGAAATTCTAATATATATTTGTCACAATCACATTACATTAAGAAAATTCTCAAAATGTTTGATCCTTTTAACAGTACAACAGTTACAACACCCTTTAAACCTAATTTAAAGTTAACTCCAAATAAATAGATGTCGATTGCATAACTTGAATATGAAAATGTTATAGGTTATTTAATGTATGCAATGACTTGCACTAGACTGAATGTTATAACCTATACAGTTATTTAATGTTATAGGTTATTTAATGTTATAGCATATACAATTAGTAAGTGTAACAGATCTAAAAGTAACCTAAGTAATTTTTATTAGAATGTTATTATAAGAGTCTTTAAATACTCAAAGAAGACTATGGATTATGGCATTTGTTATTATAGTGAACTTTCCATTTTAAATTGATACCCTGATGCAAGATGGATAACCAAAATGAAGGACCATTCATCTATAAATGGATGGTTTTTAATGATTGGTGGGGTGTAGTTTCTTGGGGTTTTAAGAAATAAACTTGTATAATTGATTCTACTATGGGCCAATGAATTTGTGGCATTAGCTTTCACATGCAATGAAGAAAAATGGCTAAAGAATTTATTATTAGAAATTCTATTATAGTCAAAACCAATGTCACCAATATCTATCCATTGTGATAATCAAGTTGCACTTGTAGAAGAATAGTCAAGTGTACAATGGGAAGTTAAGACACATAGGTTTAAGACATAACTATGTTAGGCAATTTGTTAAAGATAAGGGTGATTACCGTTGATTTTGTCAAATCAAGTGAAAATTTGGTAGATTCATAGACAAAAGGTCTTACAAGAGAAACGGTGTCTAAAAGTTCCATAGGGATGGGATTTAAGTCCATGAATTGAGTAACATATGATAGAACCTCAACTCAACACTTAATTGCACATTGGCTATTGAGTTTTTATGGATAATGTACATCATTTATATGTGAATGCAAGTAATTTAAATTTAAAACCATCAAAAGGTAGATATGTACTTGACCAATATGTGGAAAGGTTGCAAATTAACTCTTAATGAATCCATAACATGGCAATTTAATATTGAAATGCTTATATGGTTGCATTCTTGATGGAGTTCACCTATATGGACTTGACTCTAAAAACACTCTTGAATATACATGACACATGGCCATTGAAATTGCATCAAATCAAGGCTAAATGACTTTTTGATAGGATTTAAAATTTTGCGTGTGATATTAGTGGCTAGTCACATAAATTGGTTAATTTAAATATCTAAGATCTACCATTCAATTTGACTAACTCAACAAAATTTCATCACTAAAGTAAAGATTTTGAAATCATATAATTCACTTTATTGCATATTTCTGAGAATCAGAAATAATGCAAAGACAAAGGCATTAATTTTTGTCTGAGACTAAGGCTTGAAAGTTTTTTTTTTTTTTTTTTAAAGACTCATCCTGAACAGAGGTTTTGAAACTTTAAAAAATCTCAACTTTAAAATGCTCTTCCTAAATAAAGACTTTGAAACTAAAAAAAAAAAAATCACAACTTTAGAAGGCCTTTCCTGAATAGGGCTTTGAAACTTTAAAAATCTAATCCTTAAAAGCTCTTCCTAAACAGAGGCCTTAAAATTTTAAAAATGTCTCATTTGAAAAGCTCTTATTGAATAGAAATTGGAAAACTTTTGAAAACATAACATGATAACTCAGAGATTATGCCTGAAGGCCTTATGAATATTGGAATTAAAATAAATTCAACTAAAAAAACTTATGAATCTTGTCTGGAGAACTTAGAGACTATGCTCGGAGGTCTTATAAATCTCGACACTAAAATAAATTATGCTCGAAAGACTTATGAATCCTATTCAGAGGTCTTGCAAATTTCAACACCTATGAATGCTCATCTCATTAATGACTTCATAACTTTAAAAATTTAAAATATTCTACTTAGAAGACTTGTGAATCATTTTCATCTTTGCCCAAAGGTCTTAGGAATTATGTTTGAAGCACTTACACATCACTCTTATCTTTGCCTGGAAATCATACATATCATTTATTGACAATTTGCTTTTCCAATGAAATGAAATGTTCAACTTTTAAGATTTCTTAAAACTCATATATATCACCGAGAAAAGATGCAAATGTCTTCGGATATTACCATTAAAGATAACTAATCCTAATTGGTGCCAATTTCACTGGGCTTAATAATCTAATCATGGTGCTATCTAAATTAGGCTTAAATATGACCAATGCCATCTAAACTGGGCTCAAAATCTAGGTGCAACTAGACTAAACTTAAATCTCATCTCAGGTACCAGCTAAACTGAGCTTAAATCTAGGTGCCAACTAAATTAGGTTTAAAATCTCATCAGTACTAGGCAAAATAAACTTAAAATCTCATCTGTATCAACCAAAATAGACTTGAAATTTCATTGGTATCAACTAAACTGAGCATAAATCTCATTGATGGTAGTTAAATTAGGCTTAAAATCTCATTTATGCTAGTTAAGCTGGGCTTAGATCTCATTTTGGTGTCAGCTAAACTAGGCTTAGAAATCTCAGTGCCTGGGTTTAAAATCTTATAAATACTACCTAAACTAGGCTTAAATCTTATCTTTTTCAATATTTCTTGACATTTCTTCTTTCTAAAAGCTTAACTTGTCATCATATCTTATCTTTTTCATTCATATTTTCAATAACGCCTCCTCTTTTTGCAAATTATTTTTTGGGTCTTTAAACTTTTTTGACATTTTGGCCTCTTTTCAAACTATTTTCTCTTTTTCTTATCTTTTTCTCCTCTTGTGCATAATATAATTCCTTTTTTTTTTTTGCTTTCTTTTTTTTTCTTTTTTTTTCTTTTTTTGGCTTTTTTCTTCTAGACTTTTTTCTTTACTTTTCTATAACTTGAAACATTTTTATTTTCTCTCTCTTTCTTTTTTTTTTTCAATATTTATAGAGTTGACAAATGCAATCATGATACAAATGTCTATTTTCTACAAATGATACAAATACAAATGTCTTTATGCAAATGCAAGAATCCATGTCATGGCCAAATTATTTCATGATGCAAATACTCAATGCAAATATAAGTGACTTTTTCATGATGCAAATGCCAATGTTTTTTTTTTTTTTTCATGTAGATGACTTTATAATGTTATAGATGTGAATTTCTTTTCATGACACAAATGTACCTAACTAAGATGCAATGAGAATTTTTACAAGCAAATTCTTTTTTTATGATGCAAATGCAAATGCCAATGTTCATAAAGGATACGAATGCCTTAAAAAAATATAAATGCCAATTTGCAAATTCAATTGTTTTTCAACAATGCAAATGCTTCTTGTAATTACGAAATTTAATTTCAAAAATGCTAATGCCAGTGTAGATGCAAAAATTTTCATGATGCATATGCCCCAACATGAATGCAAATGCCCATATCTAAAAGGATGATGCAAATGCATGTCAAAAGATGCAAACACTAAAAATTCATTTTTTTTCAAAATTTTTCTTTCTCAATTCTACTTATTCCCCATTGCCCATCAAATTAAGTCTTTGACTTATTTCCAACAAGATTTCAACTTACTATTTTCCCTATTCCTCCACCTATTTTTATCTTTTTTTTTTCTACCAATTCCTTTTTTTTTTTGTTTTTTTTTTTGCTTTTCAAACAAGCTCTCTTGATTTTTTCTTTCATTTTGAACTTGCTTTCCTTTTTATTTCAATTTTCCACATACAACAGCCAACATGCATTTTGAAGTCGATTGTAAAATCAAGAAGACAAACAACCGTGTTCCTCTTATATAAATTTTTTTTTCTTTTTCTTTCAAAAAAGTAATTCTTTAATGAAAACATTTATCTTTTTGTAATCCAAATTGGTCTAAAGGTTTTCACAATTCGATAATTTTTTTTTCACCAAACATGGTTTCCTTATTTTTCATGAAAATGCATAATTGGTTATTCAAAATTTTTCAGAATGATCAGCAATATTACTCTACATAATTAAATTTCTTGGTCAAAGATAATAAAATATCAAAAAAAAAAGACTTCGGGGTTTAGGGTTTGGGTTCGGTTGGTTTAGGGTTTATGCAATTGTTACATTAATCATGAATATGACAAAAATAATTATTCAATCCTAGATGTATACATTTAATGCATGCAATATAACTAAAGAGGAAATAAGGCTAATCACAAATTAAAAAAGATTGTTGGCAACTCCCTAGGTTCTCCCTATATTTAGGTTAAATCTCAAGAATTATTTTTAGTTGTAATATTATCTTATTTTATTATTATTTTTTAAAAAACCATTTTCTTAAAACTCTTTATTCATAAAACAAGTAAATGATATGTATGAACATAATAATGCATAATATATATGCATGACAATTAAAATGCGAACGATAAATATAGGTGCATGATGACAATTCAATAATGTTAATGCATGTAACAATTTATTAAAATGAAATATAAATGCATGAGAATAGGTCTAGGGTTGCTTTTTACGATTTAAGGTTTGGTTTAGGGTTTGAGATTCAGTTTAGGGTTTAAGATTTGGTTTAAGGTTTAGGACTTAGTAAGAGTTTAGGGTTTGATTTGGTTTAGGGTTTGCTTCAGGGTTTGGGGTTTAGTTATGGGTTTGTGTTTAGTTTAGGGTTTTGAGATTTAGGTTCGATTTGGGATTTAATGGTCTAGCTTGGTTGGGTTCAAGGTTTAAGTTTAGGGATTGAGGGTTTGGTTTGGGATTTAGGGTTTGGGTTTGATTTGGTTCAGGGTTTAAGGGCTTGGTTTGAGGTTTAAGGGTTTGGTTTAGGGTTTATGCAAGTGTTAAATGAATCATGCATATGGCAAAATATTTAAACATAGTATCAATGCTAGATGTATACATTTAATGCATGAAATATAACTAAACAAGAAATCCAAAGGTTAAGGCAATTTCATAAACACTTTATGAACTTACCATGCATGCATAAACTTAATAAAATGAAGACCAAATGACAAGGATCAAGGAAGAGATAAAGGTTCGGCCAAGCCATGAACAAGGCTATGGCCGATACCTCTATGCCATTTGAAACATTTCTTATTTGGCTAAGTATATTGACTATGTATCCATCATTGATATTCAAAACGAAAACTTGGAAAATAAGATTAAATCTACTAAATCACAACCCAAAGCTAAGTGGAGTTTCAACCAAGCTATAGGAAAACATTAGCCATGGTCTTCTTAAGTGGATTTTCTTGTTTTTTTATTCTTACTTGCTTCAAACCATACCATTAACTTGGTAGGATGAATTTATTGAATCAAGAGTGAAAATATAGAAGAGTACAACTATAGAAAGAGTTGTCTCCTCTCGAAAAAAATCATAAAAGTAAAAGAAATTATATGAATGAATATGAAAGCTTGCATGAAAATGCATGAAAGTGAAGAAAAATTACACTTTCCAAGCTTTCTTCAATTTTTCTTTTTCATCTCTTTTTGTCTACTTTCCACGTCACTTGGTTACTGCCTCTTTTTCCATTTCCCAACCCTTAATGATATATTTTGAGGCTAAGTCCCCTATCTCTTAACCATTTGATTATATCTCATCCAAATACTAAAATAATTCTCAATCCTCCTCTCAAGCTTAATAATCAAGCAATTGATCTTGAACCTATGACATAAACCCTTACAAGATCAATAGCTCTAAAAGAAAATAGCACAAAACTTGGCTTTTAGTGCAAATGTTTTAATTGACAAAAGACCATTTTGCCCTTATTAGTGCTTTTAGCCCTTTTGCATGATTTTCCCAAAAGTTTATGATCCATTTTTTATTCTCATGATTTTAAAACACCAAAATTCATAAAATAATATAAAAGCATAATCTAGAGCTTTTCACAAAAAATTGACTTTTCAATTATGAAAACAACTCTAAAGGTTATTTTTATAATTTCATCATTTTCAAGGTGCAATCACAGTTTTCAATGCATCAAATTTATGAAATAATATCAAAACACGATTTGGAGCTTTTCAAGAAAAAATGATCTCAAAAGGTTAAATTAGAAAAATACCCTTAAAGGTTATTTTGGTAATTTTACCCTCATGAGGTGCGATCAAAATTTTTCAGAATCCAAATGATTATTTTATTAATCCCAAGCCTTAATAATCCTATTCAGTTGTGAATACCAAAGGTTGACCTTATTTCAACCAAGTTTTATCTATTTTGATCGAGTTTGACATTATTTGACTATGTTGATCGAGTTTGACCGCGAGGCATTTTGATAATCTTAAGCCAAAATTCATTTTTAAGAATTCGTAAATCTTAAAGAAATATTCAATATGAACTAGGCTTGATTTTGAAAGCATCACAACTGGCTATAATGTGTCCAGACAAAATTAAAGTGTTTGCACTACATATAAAAAATCTAACCAAGAAAATATATAAGATATTGAAAGCATTTATGTAATCCAAAAAAATTAAAAGTCATAAATAAATAATAATATATATATCCTATAATTGTACCAAAAATAATAAAATAAATGAAATATAAAAAATAGCATGACAAAATGGAGAACAAAGCATATATATCTTTTCACCAATCAGTATCATTGTTATATTAACACATTATTTAGTTTTATGATTATAAACATTTTAAAATCGACAAACACATATTTCAATGATCCGATCATCTTTTTAAAAGATAATGATTAATTGTGATATATTATAATTTGTTAATACCTAAGTTTAAATTGCAAAAAATATAAAAAAAAATTACGATAAAAAAATAAGAAAATTATAAAAATACAAACACTAAAAAAATACCAATTGACTAATAAACAAACTTGAAATACCAAAAAATCATAGATCATGATTAAAAATTTTAAAAAATTATAAAAATCAAAACATAATAATAAACAAATCTCTTGATTAGTATTTGGTTAATAGTTAAACTTAAACTGTAAAAAAAAAATCATGGTAAAAAAATTATAAAAACTACAAATACTAAAAAATATATCAATTGATTAAGAAACAAACTTGAAATGCAAAATATTATAGAATATGATTAAAAAAATTAAATTAAAAAGTATATAATTATAAAATGAAAACACAATAAAAAATAAAATCTCATGATTAATAATATGACAAACAAGAATTGAAAGGAAAAAGTGTAAGAGAGACATGAAAGATACTCGTACAACTTTTCTCCCTTAAAAAAAATAGAAAATTGTAAGTCAAAAGAAAATAAAAAGTCAAAAATATAAATAATACAAATCCAAAAGTTTCAATAAATTATAGCAGATAGATTTAAAAAAATGTATATAAGAGAATGAAAAGTCAATAATTAAAATTTATTGTGTTTTATGTAATAAAATTGGTATATAAGTTTAAAATTTATGTAAAAAAGATTTACCATTTATTATAAAATATTTGAATTATATATATAATGATTAATAAAGAAAACTTTGAGTTGACAAAATAATCTTTAGTTTAATTTCAATTGCCTGAAAAAAGAGTAAATCTCAAGGGCAAAGTATCTTGAAATCCACATGTGATTTGATTTTTATTTTTTTAAATTTGTTTTATTTTTTTCTTGATCTAGATTTAAGGAAAAAAGACATTATAAACTTATAACAGATTGATCGAATATAAATTATATTATCATCTCTAATATTAATTATTTTATTTAAAATCTTAAAAAAAGCTCATTTAGAAATCAATTTTCTTTAAATTGTACTAAATAGTCCAAAATTTAAGGAAAAAAAAAAAAGAAAGGTAAAAAATATACCGTACATATAAATAATAAAGATTTTATGTAATTATTGGAATTATTCTGATCAGGACCATTTATCATTTCCCGTTTCCATATATTTCCTCATTCTAAGCTTGATTGGATTATTGCGTAATAATAGGAGCGCAATCCAAAATCAAGCGGGGACGGCACGCAGCATTCATCGATCATCAGTATGAAAGCGGCAGCAATATCTAAAAATGCAAAAAATGAGGAAATTGCCACATGACAACGAGTTTGGTAGGAGGCTAACAATACATAGAAATTGCAACGATATCTTTGTCTTTCTCATCTTTCATCAATTCCCTTTTTGTTTTTCTTTTCGCATTTCTTCCTTTCAATCACTACTAGACTTCCCAACATTTTCATATTTTGCAAAACAACAAATGTCACCGTCAAAATGTTGATCTTCCGTACATTGCTCAAAAATCAAAAAGTTTTACGGACGAAACTTCTCATCGATAAAACCCTTATTTCATCATTAATAGTCAGCCTTATCTTATCTGCCAAAACTTGATGATGTCTTTGGTAAAGTAAAAAATTCCTCTCATATCCCGATTTATAATTACCCAATTACTCTCAAAACATTAAGTAATGTCTCAATTGTCTTTAACCCATACCACTTAAGGGACACTTGATTTAAAAATGTGCTTCAATGGAACAAATGCTTTCATAAAAATGGTTTTAGGACTTTATTGTTTGTTATAGATTTTATTTTAAAATGGATAATTAATAAGATTTTTATCAGATATATTATGCCTTTCTTTAAACTTTTGCGGAGTGGTAAAATTTATTCGTTAGATGATATAAATTTTAATGCTATAAAATAAAAATAATTAAAAATTAATATGAATTATAAGAGATTAAAATCAAAGCTGTAGATCTTCGAAACGAAAAAAAATCTCCAATACACAGTAACTTCTCGAAAGATTTTGATTGATAAGTTTATTTGGCAGTAAATTTTATTATTTGTGTATTTGTATTTATTTATTTAGCATTAATATGTGTAAAATATAAAAATATCATATCATAATTTATGTTAATATATTAAATATAAAACATATTTTTTTTATTTTTTGTTAAATACATTAAATTTTTATTAAAATTTTAAATTATATTAATTTCATATATTTTTGGTATCCTATTATTATTTCGTATTTAAAGTTATTAAATCTATTTGAAGTCCTATAGCTAGTGTGTTTAATTTATAGTTATAGGTGTCATAGCATATAGATTCATAAATCTATAGTTAAACTTAACAAATGAAGTTGCTTTCAATCTTTTTTAACTAGGTATGATTGGTCATATAATAAATCAATCATTTTAAGAAGCTCTTAAGCTTAACTAAGGTTATCTAAAATAATAGGTTCTAGTTTACTAATCAGAATAGGGTTTTGAGAGTTTGGTTACATATACAAAAATATTATAGCACCCTCACATGCCTATCCAAAGGATTGTACCATTTTATTTTAAATTATCTTAAGTTTTTTATTCTAATGATTTTAAATTTTAATGTTGCATATTAGAAATAACTTTTAAGATTTCTCCATCAATCTAGTAGAATTTTTAAAAATATTTTCTCACCTCAAAAGTCTTCAAAAATATCTCATTTGTTTTCTTAAAAAAGCTCTATCGTCGAAAAATGTTTGATCAATTTTTATTAAAAATATATCTAATCATTCTACCTTTTGGGCCAAAATAGAATTATCTTCTTATCTAAAAATTTCTTAAATAATCACTCATTTGCGATTACTAAGAATTTTATCATAGAAATTTATTTTTATTTTTTATTTTTATTTCTAAATTTTTCACCATTTGGGTCAATTTAGAATTTCCTTTTTTTGATTTCTAAATTTTTCACCATTTGGGTCTATTTAAAATTTTTTTTTATCTTTGGAAAGAAAATAATATGATAATTATTTTTGAAGTTTCATTTAAATTCTTTCACTATTTGAGATAAATTTAAAAAAATTTCTTACCTTAAAAAATTTACCATTTGAAATTTCTAAGAATCTCATCATTGGATAATTGT
This sequence comes from Durio zibethinus, assembly GCF_002303985.1. The sequence goes on along the minus strand of NW_019167949.1, from coordinate 10,987,328 downwards.
CAAATATTTTAACCAAAATGTTTATTAAATTTTCTTACTTTTTTTTTTTTTCCTTTTTTTTAATTGAAAATAAATATTAATTATTATTATTGAAACTTTCTCTAAATTATTCTATCATTTGGGACAAATTTAGAAAAAAAGTTTCACCTAAAATTTTTATCAAAATTTACCATTTGAAATTTCAAAAAATTCCATTATTGTATAATTATTATTTATTCTTAAAAAAGTATTTTATTTTGTTTTTTTATTTTTTATTTTTCCTAAAATTTAATTATACAAAAATATTAAATAAATAAATAAATACCAAATAGGAAAACAACTCAGCTCAGTGACTAAAAGGCTCAACTCGATTGCAAGAAGAAACAATAGCTAAGATGGCTTAGCTTTACAACTCGGCTCAAGCCAAGGATGGGTCCGTGGGTTCGTGGGTCCAAGGCGGGTTGAGCGTTCAGGTCGAGTCGGCTTGAACAAAAACACCTGGATCCTAGGGTCGTTTAACTAAAAAACGAAGTTGTTTTAGGGATGGTACAAAAGATCGAATTCTATCTTTTTCCCTCAAATTTTCCTTCCCTTCTCTCTCTCTTCTTTTTTTTTTCTCTCATTCTCTATAGAATTGATGAACTTCGATTGAATCCTTCACTAGATTCTGAAAATCTCGCTAGAATCTAGGTTGGCTCATCGAGAGTGTGTCGAAAAATTCAATCTTTGCTTCAATCTTCAATCAGATTCTAGAAAACCGATTGAAAAATTCAAATATCGTCGAAAAATTCATCAGAATCTAGAAAAATTCACCAAAATCTAAGAATTTTCAAAACCATTTCCAAAAAACATCTCCCTTATTTTTAAATAAAAAAACTAAAAAAAAAATCTTGTATTCTTTAGCTTCTTTTGCATGCTTTTTTCTCTGCCTTTTTCATGTATCTCTTTGATCTATGTGTTTCTATGTGTGTGATGTGAGTTTGTATTTATAGGATTCTGATCCAAAGAACCCTAATCTAGATAGAAATTCTAATTTTTTAAAACTTCAACTTTAAACCTCAAATTCAACTCAAACTCAGACAAACAATTTCAATTAAACTCAACCACCTATTTTTCATTTTTTTTACTTTTTTTTTATTTTTATTAACAAAAACAAAAATCAAGTAGATCCCCATATAGATTAGAGTGTCTACAACTGCTCTTTTTTGTATATTTTTTGTGAAACAGGAATTGTGTAAATGAGTAGACAACCTAATCAATAATTAACTTGACACCTTTTTTTTTTTTAAACATACTCAAACTTTTGGAATAATATAAAAGCTCCTCTAAACAGAGGCTCCATGACTTTTGAAAAGTAAATAAAGCTCTTCTAAACAGAGGCTCAACGACTTTGTGAAATAAATAAGGCTCTTTTAAGTAAAGGCTCAACGACTTTTGAAAAATAAATAAGGCTCTTCCAAATAGAGGCTCCACGACTTTAAAAAATAAATAAATAAAGGTTTTTTAAGTAGAAGCTCAATGACTTCTGAAAAGTAAATAAAACTCCTCCAAACAGAGGCTCAATGACTTTTGAAAAGTAAATAAAACTCCTCCAAGCAGAGGTTCAACGACTTTAAAAAAAATAAAGCTATTCTAAACAGAGGCTCAATGACTTTGAAAAATAAATAAAGCTCATTTAAATAGAGACTCAATAATTTTGAAAAATGAATAAAGCTCCTCTAAACAAAGACTCAATGACTTTAGAAAAGTAAATAAAACTCTACTAAGCAGAAGCTCAACAATTTTGAAAAAGTAAATAAGGCTCCTTTAAGTATAGACTCAACAACTTTAAAAAAGTAAATAAAGCTCCTCAACAATCATGTCCAAAGGAGTCATAGATCGTGTCTGAAGAAATTTTAGGAGATTATGCCTGAAGGTTTTACAAATTTTCCTAAAATTTAAGAATGCTTCTTTAAGCAAAGGCTTTACAACTTGAAACATCTTTTCTTAAGGATCAAAATCTTATCTTAAAGGTCTTCTTTTTTTAAATAAGAATTTGAAATCCTTTCATTAGAAAGTTTTCATATTTATCGTCTCCATGGGAAATCTTGAAATATCCCTATTTCATGCATTGGACATTCTCACATACAATGCAAGATATGTACTAAACCTTTAAAAATGCAATACAAATGTCAATTAAATTTTTTTCAATTGTAGTACTCAAGTTTTTCAAGCTTTTTTCTTAGGCTTTCGAACTCTTTAATCCTCAGGTACTAAGAGTAAATCGATGTAATTCTCAATCATCCCTCTTATTTAACTCTCATATTATCTTCTTAAAGAAATCTTTTTTTTCAAATTCAATGTCTTTATCAGGAACTGAACATTTCATATTTGCCTTTATCACTCTTAACCTTTCCAAGGTAATGTAAAAATCTTCCATGCTATTATTCATTTATCAATCATTATTTCAATTTCAAAAAGTAAAAATACAATCACATTTTTTCTATTGCAAGGTAGTAAAGAGAAAAGAGTAAGAATGGCTTGGAAATAATCAACAAAAGAGAGACACAAAGAATGAAGTAAAATATCTCTTATTAAAAAAATGGTAGCATAACTTTGGCCATTGAACAGTGTGAAAAGGGAAGAAATTTACAAAGATAGGTATGGGGTAACAATGCTCAAAATAAAAAATCAGATAATCATGATAACGTATCTTGAAATCTTTTTCGAAAATTCAACCACCTGACACACTTAACAACTTAGAGCTCATTCGAACATGCTAGCCTCCATGTTGGTGAATTCCTAAATTTGATGTTGTACCATCCTTATCTAAGTCACCTTTTTAGGTTTTCAACTTAGATGAACCCCCTTCGACTCAAATCACCCTTTTAGGGTTTTTGATTTGGGTCCTCATTTTTTTTTTCATTTTTCTTTATCTTTCATTTTTATTCATTTTTCATTTTTCTGTTTTTTAAAGCTTAATATTTCTTCAGAACATCAGAATTTATAGGATAGGGTAAATCATCTCCATCCATCTCAACTAATATCAATGCACCACCCGAGAAAGCTCATTTCACAACATATGACCGTTCTCAATTTGGAGTTCAATTTCCTCTATTACCATGCTAGTTTGGGAGAATTTTTTCCAAAACCAACTCTCATTTTTGAAAACAACAAGGTCGAACCTTTTTATTATGAGCTTTCATCATTATTCTCTGATGCAACTGACCATGGCACAATGCTGTCAATCTCTTCTCTTCAATGAAATTCAACTGCTCATAGCACTCTTAAATCCATTCAACCTCTTCCAGTCAACTTCTTTTAGAACCCTCAAAGATAGGATTTTCACTTCCACTAGCAATATAGCTTACATCTCATAAACCAAAGAAAATGAGATTGCCCTAGTAGAGGTACACACTGATTTTCAATAAGCATCCAGCATAAATGGCAACTTCTTATACCAATCTTTATTGGTCTCAATATTTTTTTAAGAATTCTTTTTATATTTTTATTTACTGCCTCAACTGCCCTATTCATTTTTGGATTGTATGGCTCCAAGTTATGATGCTTGATCTTATACTAAGCATATATTTTCTGTATCATTTTACTATTTAAATTTTTGACATTATCTGAAATGATTCTTTCTGGAAGTCTATATTTACAAATGATCTCTCTTTTTATGAACTTGTAGACCACAGATTATGTCACACTTCCAAATGAAGTTGCTTCCACCTATTTCATGAAATAATCTATCATCATAAAAATGAACCTATGCCCATTAAAAGCCTTTCAAATAATAGGACCAATGACATCCATGCCCAACATAGAGAACGGCCAGCGCTGTGTCAAAACATATAAAGCAATCGATGGAGCATGAATCTTATTAGCATAAATCTGGCACTTATGACATTTTCGAGCATAATCAATACAATCGTTCTCTATTGTCAATCAATAGTACCCTACTTTTATGATCTATCTTGCCATCATATGTTTATTTGCATGTGCTCCATATATTCCATTATGCATCTCCTTAATAATCTTTTTCACCTTCAGTTGTATTTACGCTTCTTAATAATACTTGATCATGGCTCATTTTGTACAAAATATCTCCATCCAGAAAGAAACTTATAGTTAATCTTTTGATAACTCTTTTATCATTCTCAATTCTTGGCTTGGGTACTGCTGATTGTTAATGTACTACCAGATATCATAATACCACAATTTCCTATCTTTCTCATTTTTTACATTAAAACAATGAACTGGCATATCTTTAAATCTAGCTTGAGGGCTGAATGTCACTGTTATCATTAATTCGAATCATTATTACTAGAGTAGCCTAAGCATTAGCGATCAGATTCTCCTCACGAGGTAACTGATTAAATTAAATATCTTCAAATTGCTTAACCAACTCTAGGGTATACTTGTGATATGGAATGAGTTTTGAATATCTCATTTTTTATTTTTTTTTCAACTGATATATAACTAGATCTAAGTTTCCAAACACTTTTAATGCTATAACTTTTCTATCTATAACAGCTTGTGAACCCCTTACACAAGTCTTATATTTAGTCATATTATTTATGCAATTGAAATTTAACCTTACTATTATATGATAGTATTGTTCTTCTTGAGAGATCAACATTACCCCTATTTTATGTCCCAAGGCATTGGTAGCTCCATCAAAGTACATTTTCCAATATTTCTCATCATGCGTTTTTTCTTCAGGCTGGGAAATAGCCATCAAATCCTCATCAAAAAATTTCAATCTCATTGACTCATAATCTTTAATAGGATGATCTGCAAGAAACTTGACTATAACACTTTCTTTTATTGTCTTCTGGCTTACGTATACAATATCATACTTTGAAAGCATTATTTACCATCTAGTAATTCTTTCAGCCAAAGATGGTTTTTCGAAGATATATTTGATTGGATCTAATTTTGCTATAAGCCAGGTGGTATGATAGAGCATGTACTGTCTAAGTCTTTTGATAGTCTAAGCTAATGCATAACACATCTTTTCTAAAAAAGAATGCGTGAACTTATATTCGATAAACTTCTTACTCAAGTAGTAGATAGCTTTCTCTTTTCAGCTAGACTCATCCTGCTGCCTTAACATACATCCTATTGAATTCTCGCACACTGTTAGGTATAAGATCAAAAGTCTTCATAGAACAGATGGCACCAATATTGAAGGATTGGATAAGTACTGCTTAATTTTATCAAAAGCTTTTTGGCATTCCTTATTCCATTTTTCAGGATTCTTCTTGTGAAGAAGCTTAAAAATGGGATCACACTTATAGGTAAAATGAGAATGAATCGAGAAATGTAGTTCAATTTACCCAAAAAACTTTAAATTTCTTTTGTTGTACTTAGAGGTAACAAATTTTGAATGGCTCATATTTTATCAGAATCAACTTCAATCCCTCTTTCACTGACAACAAAGCCTAGCAACTTTCTTGACTTTGCCCCAAAGGTATATTTTGCCAGGTTCAACTTGAGTTGGAATTATCTCAGTCTCTCAAACAACTTTCTGAGTTGGTAACATGATCTTCATTTCATGAGATTTAGCAATCATATCATCTACATATATTTCAATCATTTTGTGCATCATGTCATGAAAGAGTGTCATCATGGCTCTTTGATAAGTTACCTAGCATTCTTTAAACCAAAGGGCATAACTTTGTAGCAAAATGTACCATATGGTCATGAAAGTGGTCTTTTCCATGTCATTTTTAGCCATTTTTGTTTGGTTATACCTTGAGAACCCATCCATGAAGGAAAATATAGAATGTCTGGCCGTATTATCCACTAGTGTGTCAATATAAGACAAAGAAAAGTTATCCTTTGAGCTAGCCCTATTCAAGTCACAATAAGCCACACACATTCGCGCCTTCTTATATTTTTTAGGGACTAGTACTATGTTGGTTACCCATTCTGAATACTTAGCCACTTATAGGAAATCTACATCAAACTGCTTCTTCACCTTTTTTTTAATCTTTAGTAGCATTTAAGGCTTTATTCGCCTCAGTTTCTACTAAATTGGTTTACATTCTGGCTTTAAGGGTAATTTATGTTTCACTATTTTCATGCTAAGCCCAGGCATATCCTAATAAGACCAAGCAAATACATCCACGAATTCTCAGAGTAAATCTTCCAATTTTTTCTTATCTCTTGATAAAAGTGAAATGCCAATTCTAACCTCTTTCTTATTCTCCTTATCTTTTAAGTTTACCAATTCAGTTACCTCTTGATGAGGCTCATTAGTTTATTTTCTTGCTCAATTAATCTTATTAGGTTCGAAGGCAATACATATTCCTCAGAATCATCTTTAATATCAAGATCATCAGTGTTAATTGAATTTTTTAAATTAACCCATTGATCATTATCATGATTATCTTCATGTTCATTTAAAGACTTGAAATTGAATGAAATGGGATATATTGGCAAGATGTGTGAAAAAAATAAAAAAATAAGAGCAATAGAAGAAATGAATGAGAATGCAACTTTCCTAATCTTTATTAAAATAATAATAGATAAATGGCCCATGCATAAAAAATCATCCTAATGCTTTAGGCATAAGCTATTAGGATGTACAATTAATTGAATTGGTCTCAAGGATAGTAGGCATTTCAATTATGCTTCAATTGTTTAGCTTGTAACTTGGCAAACAAAAGCAGACCCACATTTCTTGTTCATATCCCTTTTCATCTCCAATCGCATGGATAAACAACTCAATAAATGTCTTTTCCATACTTAATTCAAAATCTTTCTCTGTATCTGGGTACATGAACCTTTAAGGCCTGAAGGTATCATAAAGGTATGGGATAACCATTAGTCTCGCTATCATTCTTTCTCTCCTATTTGCTTGTCTTCTTTTTATCTCTCATTTTTTGCCTCATAGCCTAAGCCCAGCCCCTCATTGTTGTCAATTATTACTGGAGGCTTTCTTATCCCTTATAGATCTTTGCCTAGCCCCACTTTAAGACACCAATCCTTGTTGATGATCTGACTTAGCATTATCTTTGAAAATTGTTGGCTTCTAGGTCCTTCGCCCATAGAGTTGACCAATTTAAAAGATGGTAAGAACATTTTAGTGCTTTCTGAGCAACCTCCAAATATGGGGCATTTAATGGTTGGGTCACCAGCATATCTTCTTCTCCAAACACTACCACTAATTAACCGTTCACATTAAACTTGATCTTTAGGTGTAGGATAGAGGGAATAGCACCTGCCATGTGAATCTATGGCTTTCCTAATAGACAGCTATAAGATGAAAAGATATCCATCACCTGAAATTTTACATTAAATGTGTATGGCCAAATTTTGTAAGGGCATTTTTATATCTCCCATAACTTCACGCCCGGTTCCATCGAAAGCTTGGACGATCATATGGCTACTTTTCATTTACAAGTAATTAATAGGTAGCCTTGCCAAAGTTGACATAGGCATGACATTAATAGTAGAGCCATTGTCAATGAGGACTTGGGTTATAATATGGCTCTTACACTTGATAGTGATATGCAGAGCTTTGGTGTTGTCTCTTTCTTTTAAAGGAATCTCATCATCTCTAAATGCTATATAATTTGACATTACTAGGCTTCCAGCTAAGTGATTTACATACTCAATAGACACATTATGTGCCACATACGCCTGGTTCAACACCTTTAGTAAGGTATTTTGATGCGGTTTAGAATTCAATAGTAGTGATAGTAATGAGATTTATGCTAAAAATTTATTCAATTGTTCAACCATAGAGTATTCATTATGCTTCACCAGTTTCAATAATTCATAAGCCTTTTTTTCTAACACTGAATTTTGGCATTCTTCTTTAAGCACCATTTTTGGATTATTATATTCTTCTCTTACATTGGCCTTTTTCTTTTCTAGTCCTTTCCAACATTTTGGAGTATAGCATCTTTAACTTCAGGTAATGCACCCTATACCAATTATATTGGCAGCATCAAACTTAGGTGTATTCTTCTCTTGCCCTTGGACTACCATATCACAGCTATATTTTCATGGCACAGCTTTATTGTCCTTGTAAGGGAATGGAGTAGGGATTTTAAAAGCTACCGACCTGAGAATGAGCTTGTCTGCAATCAATTTTGGTTTCTCTCCATAATAAATTGTTACTGGTCTTGAAAATAATTTCGATGGCTTATTGATCATAGACATTTCAGTACTTCTTGAAACCTCCCCCTCTTTATAAAGCTCAAATTAGTAAAAATCCATGAGCTTTTGTACCTCTTAGTAGAATTGTTCACAGGTTGATAGAGTGGTCTGATGCCCCACTATGATATTTATAGCTGTTGTTTAATACATATCTCTCATGATAATTATATAAACTTACTGGCTATATCATATCAGCTTTATATAAAGCATCAAATAGCTTACTAAGAGGTATCTTGATCTCTTTCACCTTCTTTTTCATATGACGCTTCCAATCCTCACTTAAAGCATTCACATTATGGTTAGGCAAATGATTGCCACTAACATTAGTTATGGTTACCCCTATTGTATCAAAGTTTATCATTCCATATTTGATCAATCACTACACTTTATACTTTAAGGAAGTGTAATTTTTTATGGAATGACTAACGATTCCATAGTGGTAGTTACAATAAGCTGTAGGATCATACCACTTGGGATAAGGTGGCTTAAGCAGCTCCAGATAGCTAGGGGTAATCAAGTGATTATTATAGAGCTTTTTAGTATAATTTTGTATAAGTCATGAGGATTTGATCAAATACAAATTTTTCTCAAGTAGTTCGTTACTCTCGTGAACCACTTGCTAGGCTAGCAAGATGAATTTGAGGTCTTGTGGAAGGTTGAGTGTTAGGACTAGATATGGTAGCTTGGGGTCTGAAAGTAGGCTAAGATAACTGTGAGGTAGGCTAATATAGGTAGGGTAAGGTATTATTCACTGTAGGATAATATAAGGAGTTAAATGATGGATAAGGTTGATAATTCCTGAACTGTTGTTTTTCAAAGCTCACAACTTGAAATTCAATCTCTTTCTTCTTTGAGGCTTTCTTAGTGGAAACTTCTCCTCCTTCTAACTTACCATTCTTAATGGCATTCTCAATGATTTTGCCTGAGATCACCATTTTAGTAAAATTTTTTTATTGCATTTCCTATCATCTTTTCATAATAGAAAGATTTTAAAATACTGACAAACAATACTATAGCCTCTTTTTCAATTAGAAGAGACTGCACTTGAGTAGCTATATTCTCCACTTCTGGGTATACTCCTTAAATGATTCAGTTGCCTTTTTATCTATATTCTGGAAAGACAAGCGATTAGAAGTTAAATCAATGATATACCGATATTGACTAATGAAGTCATGGGTTATATCACTCTAAAATTGAATGCGAGTCTTGTTTATTAGACATACCACCTAGCAACAAAATTAGTAAGGTTGTCTTGAAATACATACATCAACAACTTATCATTATTAGCATGGGTAATCATTTTTTGACAGTACATGGTAATGTGGGTCTTTGGACACTTTATACCATCATACTTCTCAAACTCCAGTACTTTGAACTTTTAAGAAATAACAATATCTGGGACTAAATAGAGCCCAACAACATTACAGAACTATAAAAACTAATTCTCTCAACCACTCATAACCTTTTTTTTAGTATACTCATCTTTTTATCAGCTATTGAGTTCCCTGGTGACTCGTCTTTTTTTGGTTTTAATTTTTCTTTCTCTTTTGGATCATCCAAATTAAGGACCTAGATTGGTTCCACTACCTTCTTAGTAAAGATAGGATTTATATAGCTTTGATACTATCGTGATTTTGAAGCCGATGGCATTCTGGGGTATGTGTACCCTATAGGGTATGTGAATTGCTGTAGTGGTATATCCTCTGTGGATTGAGCTTACTGCGGACCAAAACCATGATGGTATAGAGGGTCAATCACCTCTTGTGATAAATGGTCCTGTTGGCTAGAATTTTTCTCGATTATCTTCCTTTTATTTAACTTATTCAAAGTATCTAAAATCTTACTCAACTCTCCTTCAAGCTTTTCTTGAGCTTTTTTTTATCTTCTCAAGATGATTGGAATTTTCTTATTCCATTTGTTAGGCTTGAGCTCTTGTATTGTATTGGTGAGTTGATTGTGTGGGATTCTTGCTTAGTGGAGCTATCCTTGAACCTTGAATACCATAATTACATTGTAAAAAATGCTATTTTTTGTGTTTGATATTTCAATGCATGAATGGAATGTACATTTCTATGGATGAGATCTAATATGTGGTAAATATTCCCTAAATTAAAATGATGCAAAAGCACAATGTTAAATATGACAATGAAAATGATGGATGACATGATAATCCAAATGCACAAAGTCAAACAAACAAAATAGTTAGATCACAAACTATTCATTTTTGTGTCCTAACTTCCAGCTACGTTTATCAATGGGTAGGAAGGGTTCTATCTTAAGGTGGGCCTTTTAAGTGTAAATTATATGTAAGATTAGGTGACTTTGATCACTAAAGGTTCCCAAATATCACAACTAGTAAGGCATTTCAATCCTTACTCATTATAGGCTACCAACAAAAAGGATTCAATTTGAGTGAAAGTATTTCACTAGCTATTATGAAGATTATCATCTCACGAGAGTGTAAGTACTTTACTTTTTCCTAAGAGGGACAAAGTCTGAGTATAGAGCTCATATAATGCAAATGTATGAGAAAGTGTGTGTGAAGGAATATATAATTGTCAACCCTCGTAAATAAAAGACAAAATAAAAAAAATGTTAGTAAACAAATAACATAATCATTACACTTTGAAACCATTAGATTAAAGGATAGGATAAATTTAACATTTATGGCCTAACTCTCTAGCTATCCCCAATGGAGTTGCCAAACTATTATAACATATAGATCCGTAAATCTATAGCTAGACTTAACAAATGAAGTTGTCACCAATCTTTTTTAACTAGGTGTGGTTGGCCACCTAATGAATCTATCCTTTTAAAGAACTCCTAAGCTTGACTAAGGGTCTCGAAAAGAATAGGTTATGGTTTACTAATCAGAATAGGATTCGAGAGTTTGATTACAAATGGAGAAGGTTATAGCACCCTCACATGCCCATCTAAAGGATTGTACTATTTTATTTTAAATTATCCTAATATCTTGATTCTAATTATTTTAAATTTTAATGTTGAATATTGGAAATAACTTTTAAGATTTCTCCATCAATCTGATAGAATTCTTAAAAATATTTTCTCACTTCAAGAGTATTCAAGAATCTCATTTGTTTTCTTGAAAAGGTTCCATCATCAGAAAAAGGTTTAATCATTTTTATTGAAAATATATCTAACTATTCCATTATTTGGGCTAAATTAGAAATATATTTTCATCTAGAAATTTCTTAGATAATCAACCACTTGCGATTACTAAGAATTTCATCCTCAGGATTTATTTTTATTTTTTATTTTTATTTCTAAATTTTTCACCATTTGGGTTAATTGAGAGATTTTTTTTTTTATTTCTAAATTTTCCACCATTTGGGTCTATTTAGAAATTCTCTTTTTTTGTTTTTTTATCTTTGGAAAGAAAATAATATGATAATTATTTTTTAAGTTTCATTTAAATTCTTCCACTATTTGGGATAAATTTAAAGAAATTACTCACCTAAAGATTTTTTAGAAAATTTAATATTTGAAATTTCTAAGAATCTCATCATTGGATAATTGTCAAATATTGACATGATAATCCAAATGTACAAAGTCAAACAAACAAAATGGTTAAATCACAAACTATTCATTCTTATGTCCTAACTTCAGGCTATGTTTATCAATAGGTAGGAAAGGCTCTATCTTAAGGTAGGCCTTTTGAGTGTAGATTATATGTAGGATTAGGTGACTTTGACCACTAAAGGTTCCCAAATTATTCCTTACGTCATTGTCTATCACATACTAGTAAGGCATTTCAATCCTCACCCATCACATGCTACCAACAGAAATAATTCAATTTGAGTGAGAGTATTTCACTAGTCATTGTGGAGATTATCATCTCACGAGAGCGTAGGTACTTTACTCATTCCTAAAATGGATGGAAGAAAGGAGCCTGGGAATAGAGCTCATGTAATGCAAATGCATGTGATAGTGTGTGTGAAGGAATATATAATTATTAACCCCCATAAATAAAGACCAAATATAAAAAACATGTTAATAAACAAATAACATAATCATTACACTTTAAAAACCATTGGATCAAAGGATAGGATAAATTTAACATTTATGGCCTAACTCTCTAGCTATCCCCAATGGAGTTGTCAAACTATTATAACATATAGATCTATAAATCTATAGCTAGACTTAACAAATTGAGTCGTCACCAATCTTTTTAAACTAGGTGTGATTGACCACCTAATGAATCTATCCTTTTAAGGAACTCTTAAGCTTGACTAAAGGTCCCTGAAAGAATAGGTTCTGATCTATTAATCAAAACAGGATTTGGAATTCGGTTACAAATAGGGAAGGTTACAGCACCCCCACATGGCCATCCAAAGGATTGTACTATTTTATTTTAAATTATCCTAATATCTTGATTCTAATGATTTTAAAATTTAATGTTGAATATTGGAAATAACTTTTAAGATTTCTCCATCAATTTGATAGAATTCTTAAAAATATTTTCTCACCTCAAGAGTATTTAAGAATCCATTTGTTTTCTTGAAGAGGCTCCTTCGTTGGAAAAAGGTTTAATCATTTTTTATTGAAAATATATCTAATCATTTCACTATTTGGGCTAAATTAGAAATATCTTTTCACCTAGAAATTTCTTAGATAATCAACCATTTGCGATTATTAAGAATTTCATCCTCATAATTTATTTTTATTTTTTATTTTTATTTCTAAATTTTTCACCATTTGGGTCTATTTAGAAATTCTCTTTTTTTGTTTTTTTTTTATCTTTGGAAAAAAATATTATGATAATTATTTTTAAAGTTTCATTTAAATTCTTCACTATTTGAGACAAATTTAAAGAAATTTCTCACCTAGAGATTTCTTAAAAAATTTACTCTTTAAAATTTCAAAAATCTCATCATTGGATAATTGTCAAATATTTTTAACCAAAATTTGTATTAAATTTTCTTACTATTATTATTTTTTTTTGCTTTTTCCTCTTATTTTTTTTTGAATTGAAAATAAATATTAATTATTATTGAAGCTTTCTCTAAATTTTCCATTTTGGATAAATTTAGAAAAAAAAAATTTCTCACCTAGGAATTTTATAAAAATTTATCATTTGAAATTTTAAAAATTTCATCATTGTATAATTATTATTTATTCTCAAAAAATATTTTATTTTATTTTTTTATTTTTTTAAACTTTAATTATACAAAAATACTAAAAAAAATAAAAAATACCAAACAGGAAAATGGCTTGGCTCAATGATTAGAAGGCTCGACTCAGCTGTAGGAAGAAATAGTGGTTGAGATGGCTTGGCTTCACGGCTCGACTTGGCTCAAGCCAAGGATGAGTTTGCAAGTTAATGGCAAGTCAAGCTCGGGTCAGGTTGGCTTGAACAAAACCATGCGAATCTTAGAGCCGTTTAACTAAAAACAACGTCATTTTGGGAACGGTATAAAAGATCGAATTCTGTATTTTACCGTCAAATTTTCCTTCCCCTTTTGCTCTCTTCCTTTTTTTTCTCCCTCTCTCTTTCTAGAATTGATAAACTCCAGTTGAATCCTTCATCGGATTTTGAAAATCTCATCAGAATCTAGGTTGGCTTGCCGAGAGTTCGTTGAAAAATTCAATCTTTGTCGAAATCTTCAACTAGATTCTAGAAAACCCATTGAAAAATTCAAATGTAGCCGAAAAATTCATTGAAATCCAGAAAAACTCATCAAAAGCTGGGAATTTTCTAGAAAAATTTACAAAAAAAAAAATCTCCCTTTTTTTCAAACAAAAAAAAAACTTCAAAAAAATCTTGTATTATGTAGCTTCTTTTGTGTTCCTTTTTCTCTGCCTTTCCATATATCTCTTTGATCTATGTGTTTTCTGTATGTGATGTTGGTTATATTTATAGGATTCTATCCAAAGAACTCTAATCCAGATAGAAATCTCAATTTCTTTTAAACTTCAACTTCAAACCTAAAATTCAACTTAAACTCACGTAAACAACTTCAATCAAACTCATCCACCTGTTTTTTCATTTTTTATTATTTTTATTAACAAAAACAAAAATCATGCAGATCCCTAAACAAATTAGGATGTCTACAGTAGGCATTGCCTAATATTGTTCTAACTTTAAAAACCAGCTTTTATCTTGTTTCTCTCATCTAGGATATGGTGATTATAGCCACAAATTAATGCACAGACGAGTTGTAATCGATCTATTCACTTCCACTCCACCCCACAACAAAGAAGTGGGCTAGAAGCTAAGACGGCTACTTCACTATTTTGCTCAAATTTAAACAATATTTGGGTGGATGGTGCTGTGCAGTGATGGATGGTTGCATTCTTAATTGATCAACCCCTTGGAATGAGTTAAAAAAAAGGTTCAATTGAACGTAACTTTTACTTTTATATTATATCCACAAACTGTATAAGCATAACTCGCTAGTATACTATTACGTGAAAGAGTAAAATTAAATAATCATATAACATATTCTATCACACATGAAGAGGATTTTAATGTCTTATCATAGTAATAAGTTAATGCTATCTATCTAAAAATGAGCACGAATTAATATTGTATGAATAATAAATCAATTGATTAATATTTCTATAATATCTCAATTGATGTTGTATTTTGTAAAATAGATATGATAATTTAAAATACGACACAATTGTTGTGCCTGAAGCAATAATCACAACAATACAGAAGCAATAGACAGCAATCAATAATCAAATACGCAGAAAAAATAAAGCACACCAAGATTTACGTGGAAAACCCTCCAGTGTAGAGGGAAAAAACCACGGGCCACCAGAAAAATCTTCACTATCAAATAATACTTATACAAAGTTCTTCTCTAGCTAAAACTAGAGCTAATCAACAACTAGAGAAACAATTGGAGAAATCTCACCAAATAAGTGACTCAACAAATACACCTTGGATTTGTTCCTAAAGAGCTTCAAACCCGATCTTCACCATTCAGAATGTAGAACTCTGAATCATAAACCTCCTGACAAGGTTCCAACTCAATCGGACCACGGATTGACTTTCGTTCAACCAACTCTCCCTTCTCTTTTTTCTCTCTCTGCTTTTCCTGCTTTTCTTCTTTCTCTGCTTGGTTTTCAACACACACCTAAAACAACCCTACCTCTTTTTTTTATTAAGTAGCTAGGACTCTGTGTAAAATAAAAGATCAAGGCCCATGGCCTTTACTTGGTCCAAAACCACTTACATGGGACCCCATATTCCTAACAACAATGATATAATTGATGTTGCATCCTTTAAAGTAGATTTGGTAAAATGTTTCATCCTTCAAACAATACAAAAAAAAAAAAAAGACACGAATGTGATATGATTTAAAATTTTAACAAGATTATATATAAGTTTGACAAAATTTTATAAAATATATTTTATATTTTTATGTCGACATAAATTATAACATGTAATTTTTATATAAAATATAATATAAATACATGAATTATTATGCTTTACATAACACAAATACATAAATTATCATATTTATTTCAAAGCAATTTTGACTGTAGAAACTAATCCTAAGAATCCTTTTATTCAGAGAATAGATTTTCTTTTAGAACATACTGTAAAAATTTCAAACAAAATAACAAATCATCTACAGTTGTGTTTTACTCTTTATTTAATTTTGACAAAACAACAAAATATTTTACTAATAAATAAAAATTCGTCAAACAAAATAACAAATTTTAATAATTAAAATTTAATTTTTAACCTCCTCAATTAAAAATATAAAAGTTTTGTGCTTGATTAAACGTGATTACATTATTAATATAAAATTATTTTACTAATGAATAAAAATTAAATTAGCGAACCAAGCATAAGATTTCAAGCTATTAAAGAACCTAACCTGATTTAACCCATATACCTCTCTAGCTGGCACATTTAACTATGCTATCCTTCTTACCATTTATTCAACTTTGCATTATGTTATTTTTATACAAAACATTTCAATTTTAGCAACAAAATCTTTGAAATAACTTTAAAATAAGTACAACCAAAAGAAAAGGCAGTTTCAATATGCTTGAGGAAATGAGAGTAAAAACAAATCATGATATAAACTCAAATAAAACAGAGGAAGAATTATAAGCCCAATTTATACTCATCATCAATGAAACGATATTGGTCCATGTCGATTGTTTGATTATAAAAGTTCATCTAAAATATTTGTTAAAGGTAATTGAAAAAATTTAAGATATAAATAAATTGAATATAAACGAATTTTATTATATTATTTATAATTACTTATTAAATTTAATAAATAAATAAAAGATAAAATTGTTTATGAATTATAATTGAATTCGAATATAATTCTATTCATACACACCTCTAAAAAAAACTGATTTCGAGCAATGACCCCTCCGGGCTTTTTAATTTTTAAATAATTTCTTAACAACGCTCAATACATTTTATTTTTTCAAATTCAATCTCTACCATGATATAGCTTGCACATTGAGTCAGTTGCCATAACAACTGATCCAGAAATGCTAGTAAGCCAAGTTTCTTAAGTACAAATCAGGAATGCCAGAATGAAGTTCTCTTGTCCCTCCAATTTGCAGATGGACAAATATGAAATGACAGGAACAATCAAGCGAAAATACATGTAGTTGAATATAGCAGCAGCTCTGCAACATTTTGTTGACTAATACAAATATGGCACTATTCTCCAAGGAACAACTTTGCAGTATTCTGCCCATATTTCTTTGTACTTTTCAGCACAGCGAGCTTCATCTCTTTTTTCTCTTGATACGAAAAAAACGATCAGACAAATCGGATAGATGTATGGGACAGGAGAACTGCAAAAAGAATGAATTCACCACAGGAAATTATTTATATTTGTATACTGAATATGATTATATATACGATTATAAATTTCTGCAAAATATTTTGAAAAAATACCTGAAGCCACAAGTCAAACTGAAGGAAAGTGATAGCAAGTAATCCCCAAGGTAATTATAGTGCCTTGCAAGTCCCCTTTACCAAGGTAAATATAATCATAATGAGATTAAGCGTCAAGAAAGTTGCAAGCATCAGTATCTAATATAATTTTGTTTGATAATGGTGATTGATCTCAGTTCGTTTTTTATACATCATTGATGGAGCTTTCAGTTTTCACAAAACTATGCTAAAAAACTGTCATATGTACTTTTTTAATAATAATATTAGTTTTTAAAATTATGTGATAATCCTTTAATTTTATTGAAGTTCAAATTCCAACTGATGATGTATACGATAATTTTTAGAATAATTATATATGATCTAAACAGTATGAGGAATTTATCATATGTGAGTTAAAAGTAATTAATTGTTTGTCAAATAGAAGGGCTTGGAATGTGCATTTTCATGAAAATTGATGGCAAGTATAGATTAAGTATAAAAAAAACCTTTTAAATAAATATTAAAATAATGATCAAAGTCCATATCATTTTATTACAATTAATTAAGTTTTTAAATATTTATTTTTATTCAATTGACTTTTTAAATATTTATTTTCACTTAATTGACCTCTTGATTGGATGAAAATAACTAGTGACAGTTAATTAATTTTCATCTCATAAGGACTCAATTGGATGAAAATAAATATTTTAAAGCTCAGTTAATTGTAATAGAATGATAAAGACTTGGAATGATTATTTAATTTTAGTTCAAAGGTTTTTTATAATTATGCCAAGTTTATTCATCAAAACATTTTTGTCCAAAGCAAAAATAACATAAAAATTACATCATTTAATTGTACTGCCAATGTTAGAAATATTAAGGGAAGATGATAAGATGGGAAATCTCTTACCAATAGCCTGAAGCTAGCAACTTTCCCCCAATAACCCTTGGAGGCTTACCCCAAATAAGTGCTTTGGGATTCATTTTGAATTGATATTTTTGACTATTTGATCCTCTATATCCAATGACCCTGCCCATTTTTTCAAAGTCAAAGAATAATGTAGCAGAATGTCAGAATTAACCATGTAATAATTTCCTTATTCTATACGATGAAAAAAAAAAAAAATCTTACCCAACCAGATAGATTATGCAAATAGCTATTGCAGCCGGGGTTGATAAATCCACTTTGTTGTACAATAGCCACCAACCCTATTTCAAAGGTGTAGTGAGAAGAGAAATTTAGAAAAACAAAAAGAATTAATTCAATTTGTAATGTATTATCTGATTTAATTAAAAAAAGATTTTTTGATTTTACTTTCAAAATGCTCTTAAATGCAAGTAAAATAGAAATCAATATATATATTGCAACAAATTCCAAAATGAGATTTGGGGAGTAAAATTAAGTAAAAAAATAACATTCGATGAACCACAAGGAGACTAATATTTAATATGTGGTGCCGGTGCATGTTGCCAAAAAACTTTGTAATTAGTCAATGGTTTGCTTACCGGGATGGTAGTTATGAAAGCAGCCCAGACTAGATATCCACCAATCAACATGAAGCCCAATCTCTCAACCATTATGTCCCAGCTGTAACAGACGACCACAAATTATAGTCCCAATTGAAAGGACAAAGTTATTATAATTAAGAGTGCTTTAATAAAGAGTTCGAGAAAGTAAAGATTAACATGTGTTCTAATTATACAAAATTATGATCAAATTAACAAAATTTTAAACTTATTGCAAATAATAAGAACATGAATGCATAAAATATTGTCTTGTACAAGAGAAAAAAAAAGAACATAAAGCTTCATAAATACATGTCATGAAGAAGTTAAAAAAGGTTTATCTATGATAATTATAGTACAGATGAGGTAATTGGCACTTACAAGCAGGTCAACTGCTCCTCATGATAAAGGAAGTCCATAACATGTATCTGGAATAAATTAAGATGATGGAAAAGGGCAACTTAGCATTGGCATTTATACTTGTAATTAAAATCAATTACCAAATGAGGAAAAAAATGTATGGGAATCAACCAGAATCACCAGCAGACCCAGTATTTACCAGACAGAAGAGTTGGTTGAGGATCATTGATAGACTGAAGGTGCCAATTTGAACACTTTTTGCTAGATTTGATAAGTTGATGATTATCCATGCCATCATTCCAACTCTAAGAAAGAAGAATCTATACAAATAATCCAATAATCTATTAGAATCTTATATGTTCATCATAGCTTACAAATGCAGATTTCAAGTTCTATGACCCGGGCAAGAATTACATACTTGAGATTAATACCCAAGAAATGAGGATTTAGCTGCACTCCCAAATACCTACAACATAACAAAAATGCAGAATTATTGTAAAGATAAATAGAATATTGAAGGGGTTAGAAAAACAGGAAGAACAGTCATGAACTTGAATCTCCCAGTTTCAAAGACACCAACAATGGAAGTGCATTTGTTTGCCATGCAAATGAAATTCAACTCTTAAATTCTATTTAAATGATGCAAGTTAATTGATTATTCCCCACCCCCTCCCTCCTGCTTATGTCAAAAAAAAATGCAATTTTATATAAAAGACAAGAGTACCAGTCTAGTATAAAGTTTCCCGTGAAATGTGGTTTTTTCGAGGAAGCCTGGCTGCGTGACCTGCAGCCAACAATGTAGAGTACTGAAGCTACCTGAACAAAAAGGAAACAACAGACTAATCAGAGGAGAATAAATCACAGTAAGTCTCCTAAACCAAGAAAAACAAAATCATAGTTATAAAAATTTCCCTGCAGCAAATAAAAAAAAAAAAAAACAAATTCTCCTTCTGTCAAAGTCTCATCGAAAAAAAACAAAAGCATTAAGTGGAGCTCTTTATGGTTAATAATTGAATGATTCAAGCTGTGGCTCAGGCGGAAAGTTTACCAATTATAACACCACTTACAAGGTTTTCATTAGTTTCATGTATGAAGAAAAAAAAAAAAAAAACAGATAGTCACTTACAAGAAAACTGAATATAAAAGATGTGGATAGCATCTCAAGTCCTCTGTCCGCTATCAGCTGCATACATTTTCATCAAAATTAGGACTTTTGTTTTTGGCCGGAATCAAAATTAAGATTTAAGAGACACATTTAAGATTAGTTTGACATTTCTCTTGCAATTGAAAAAAAAAATGGATTGAAAAAGTGAGTTTAAAAAGTGCAATAAAAATATAATTAAAAATTTTAAGTGTTCAATATTGCAATTAAAAAATACAGCAAGTATTTGTAATATTTTAAAAAATATGTCTATAATATTAAAATATTATAAATTTAATGGCAATATAATAATTTTTTATTTCTAATACACCTAACATCACAAACAAATTTTTTGAGTCATTTTTTGTTTGAGTTTAAAACTGAAATTGAAAAGACATTTAATATTAAAATTAAATAAAAACAATTTTTGAACGAAAAAAACTATTTTTAAAGCAGTACTAAACTAAAACTTAAAATGTTCCTCAAACGGTAAATATGTTGACTATCCCCAACTTTGCAATAAAAAAATTAATTTTTGTTTAGCAAATTAAAAATACATACCGTGGGAGATATTAAATCCATCTTAGAACCAATCCCAAGAAGCCCAATTAACGAAACCAGGGTTAGCAACCCTAAAATTAATCAAAAACAAAGACAAAAAAATTTGCTTCAACTTGACTGATTAAGTAGAAACTTATAAAACAAAAGAACAAAAGAAACAAAAAAAAAAAAAAAGAAAAAAGGAGACCATTGCAGCGGTAATGGAGACGAGACCCATCTTGCATGATCATTCCAGGGACAACTTTTGCAGGTAATATAAATGAAGCAAACGCCACGTATGTTAAATATATCATGTATATACCAACCTGTAAACCAACCAACAAAAATTAATAAAAACTTTGGAATTGTTATAAGTCAAGCAAAAATAGAAAATAAAAATTAAATTTACAAGTATAATCTTCTATTTGGATTATTATTCTATAAAATATAAACTGATCGTGGAGTTAATTTTTCCTTTTAAATATAATCCAATGACATTTGATAGCATTTTATTATTATTTTTTTTGAAATTTTAAAATTTCTCGTGGGCATAATAAGCCAATTTATATTTAATGAAAGTAAGTAAACAGTTAAAAGTATAAATAAAACAATGTTCACTGAAGTTAAACGTTTAGTTTTTATTTCTAGAACAATATAGTTTACTTTTGTTATCAGATATTTTTTTCTTTTTAGATATATATATATATATATATATATATTCCAATTAAGTATATGTTCAGATGATATGCATCCTAAATAGAATTTTAAAAATTACAAATTAGAAAATATTTAAGCACGTAAAATGTTTCTCAAATAAATTAAATAGATCGAAATTGTGAGATTAAGGGTAAAAAGAATCCAGCAAAATTTTGAAACGAAGATGACTAAATTTTAGCTTTGATTGGATTTGACAAAATTAAAAAAAAAAAAAAAAAACCATTAGTTGGTAACAGTAAAAAAATCTAAAAATAGAAAGAGTTGCTTACAGAGCTCCAAGAGGGAATTAAGGCGTGCAGAACAGAACCCAGCTCCATACTATGCTCTTCAATTTCTTTTCTGTGATTGCTATTGAATCCTTTTCAGAATAACAATGACTGCAAAGGCACCAAACACATTTATATATGCAAAAGCGGTAGTTGCAGAACTCTTATTATTTTACTCGTGATTAATTTTTTAAAAAACAAAAAAGCCAAGAAATCCGATATTTTTAATCAAAAGATCCAAAGGAATCAATTCCGAATATTAGTATGATAATTTGAAGTTAGTTTTTTAGGGACAGAGAATTGTTCCGGATTTCTTTTTGTTAAAAAGTTTTATTTAAAAAGCTTTTAAAATATAGTATAAATGGTGCGAGGATAAGGATAAAGGAAAAATTATAAATGTTAAGATTTAAAATTTTAATTTATTAGACGTTACATTG
Source organism: Durio zibethinus (assembly GCF_002303985.1). The sequence goes on along the minus strand of NW_019167949.1, from coordinate 10,965,347 downwards.
TAAAATTGATTATATGAGTCAACGTAACTGAATTTTGAATTCATTTATTAGTTAATTTTTACGTATTTACTGTCTTGTTTATTTTATTTTCAGATAAATTAAATAGACAGCTTAAAAGTGCATGCAATTATCAAATGCTACCCTTATTATTTCTAATATTAAGAGTTTACTATTAGGAGAAGAAGACATGAGTTAGGCAAGACGAACTTAAAATTGGAACTAGTACAAAAATTTTAGGCCAGATGATGAGTTTAACATCTGATCTAACTTTACTAAAAAAAACATTGGATCTAACTAACACAAATATTTTAGGCAAGATGAATGTAATTTAATAAGATCAAACAAATTTCAACTTATGTATATATATTTGACATATTATCATAGCTAACAACCACTTTTCTAATTATTAACGATTGTAGTATTGACACTTTTTTTGTTTGAAACTGTTAGTTTTTCTTTGACTTTTATGGAATCAAAAAAGAAAAGAAAAGTTAGTTTTGGTCTATTTAATATTAAATTTTTTATGTTTTTATAAAATTATGTTTTATGATTATTTTAAGTTTAAAAGGTAAAAAAATTATGAAAATAATTTTAGAATATAAAAAAGTAAAAATTTTAAATGATAAAAGCAAGATATAATTTTAAGTAAAAATAATCAGACTTGATTCATGAGTTTTTTTACTCGAGTAAAAGTACATGCTGTTATATTGTTAAATGAGATTGTTTTGAGATACTAAATTTTTTTATAAATTTAAAATGAAAGATTGATAAAGATTTTAAGAAAAAGAAAGTCCATTATGTACGATAAAAATGAATACTTTATTAAAATGTATCACTTCAGTAAGGTAATTAATTTGAAAACAAATTAATGTCTCAACAAATGAAAGCTTATGAAAGCTCAAAACCAACAAACTTAAAAAAAGACTAATGAGCATCTAAAATTTTCAACCTTTCCTTCATACAATAAACGAATGGCGCCTATCATGCTACCAAGTAATTAAAATTCGTGCTTGTCAACCTCATCGTGTAAGGAGTTGAAAGCAGATACTAAGAAAACAAGGTTTTTCTTTTCCTCTAAAGAAAATAAGTCATCAAAACAAAAATAAGATTGGGACTTTAACGTGCAAGAAACAAAGCCTGCAACTAAAGCTAACCACAAAAAAAAAAAATTCCATTTCGTCTTTCCTTGGATTCCTAGTGCAGCATTACAGGATGAAACAATAGATGAACCCTATATCTCATTCATGTTAATCTCTATATGGTTATAGCAGCAGTTTTATGGAAATGTGACAGTGGTATAAGAATAAAAGGATTACCTTTTTTCTAGTTCAAAATTGTCTTCTTCCTTCTTTAACAAAACTTTCACCTCCCCCCTTCTTCTTCCAGCCCCCCCTTCCTTCCAGCACCATCCATTCTCTTATCCCATTCGGTAGACCCCTCAAAAAAAGATTTTGTTCTTGGTGAATATGGACGCTCGGATGAAATCTCATCCAAGGGTCAAAGTTTCTGTTTTTTCTCTTTTTCAAAGAACCACCTTTGATCATTGGATCAAAATCATTAAAAGATCTAATGGTCTATATTATTCACTACAATAGTTGAATTTTTATATCTTCCAAATCTATGAAAAGATCATTTTACCCTTAGTGCAAAATTTTCGGTATTTAAGTTATTTTCTTAAAAATCAATGTTCTCATACTCATTTTTGAGATTTTAAAAATAAAAAATCATGAAATATTATGAAATTAAAATCTAAAAAGTTTTATGAAAATCTGAGCTCGGAAAAGCTAAATTATAAAAATACCCCTATAAAGATATTTTAGTAATTTTACATTTTTCAAGGTACTGCTTTAATTTCAAATGCACCAAAAATCTTGAAATATTATAAAATTAAGATTTGAAAAGTTTCATGAAAATCCGAGTTCAAGAAGGTCAAATTATAAAAATACCCTTATAAGGGTATCTTTGTAATTTCATACTTCCTAGGTACGGCTATGATTTCAATGCACCAAAAATTAAGAAATATTATGAAATTAAGATCTGAAAAGTTTCATGAAAATCTAAGCTCGAAAAAGGTCAAATTACGTAAATACCCTTATAAAAGGGTATTTTGATAATTTCACACTTTCCAGGTATGCCTGTGAGTTCAAATGCACCAAAAATCATGAAATATTATGAAATTAAGATCTGAAAATTTTGATGAAAATCTAAGCTTAGGAAGGTCAAATTACAAAAATACCCTTATAGGGGTATTATAAGGGTATTTTGATAATTTCACACTTTTCAGGGTACGACTGTGATTTCAAATGCATAAAAAATCATGAAATATTATGAAATTAAGATCTGAAAAGTTTCATAAAAACTTGAGGTCAGGAAGGTCAAATTATAAAAATACCCTTATAGGGGTATTTTAGTAATTTTACATTTCTTCCAGTACAATAAAAATTTTTATTGTACGATAAAGATTTTAAGAAAAAGAAAGTCCATTATGTACGATAAAAATGAATACTTTATTAAAATGTATCACTTCAGTAAGGTAATTAATTTGAAGACAAATTAATGTTTCAACAAATGAAAATGAAATAATTATAATGCTCACTAAAATTCAATTAGTGAAAGTGAGAAATGATAAACATTAGTGAATAATTTCAATGCAACATGTTATGTCTGTTATTTAAGTGTGCCTTCAAGAGTTCTAAAGAGATTTTCTTTCTAAACTTGTTGAGTTAGAAGTGTGAGTTTGAAAATATGAAATTCAAACTAAATGGTGATTCGATAAATATAAAAAAAGATATAAATTACTTGAACTCCTTTATTTTCTTATTAAATTTATTTTCATAGGAGTTATTTTTGTTATTGTAAACTACAAGTTTGAAATATATTATTAGCCTTAAATTGATTAATATTTTGAAATGGCTAAAGCTTTCAAATTTGCCTTTCAATTTTTGTGCTTTTTGAAAATGAAATTTTCTATGAGCTTCACTTGAAAATACAAGTTCAATTGATATTTAAAGAAAAAAAAATATTTTTTGAACTTGTCATAATGTATCGATCCAGAAATTCGATCATTAGATGTAAAACTTACGAAAATTGAGAGTCATCGTCAATCTTTTTCTTAGGGTGTAATTGACCACCCAAAAAATTTTTTTTTAATAAAACAATAAAACAGGTTTAAAGTTTATAAAAAAAAATTTTGTTTATGAAAATAGGATTAGGCTCGGAAGTAAATTACGCATGAGAAAATATTAGCACTCTATAGTGTCCATAAAAATTGGTACCAATTAACCATACGTTATTATATTTTTGGATAAAATTAATTTTATTTAAGATTTAATAATAATTTTCCTTTTTAAGAAAGAAAGTCAATTAAAAATCTTCATTTAGGAATATTGTAAAAATCTTTAGCTTAAAAAAATATCCTATAATTCTCTAAAATCTAAGTAGAATCCAAAGATAATCTTTTTTGTCTGAGGTAAAAGTAAAAATAGCCTTGTTTGTAAATGATAATTGTTGGTGATTTTCTAACATTTAACCAGAAGATCAAAACTTGTCTTTCTTGGAATGTTATTTTAATTTTATTTTTTATTTGAAATCAAAAATTTGAAGAACGTTTTATTTTATGTAGAAATAGAAGGGTGCTATGGCTAACCATAGACAGCAACAATTAACATACATGCATATGCATAATGAATGTTGTTATAACGGTTTTAAGGACCGCTAGACGAATTTGAAAACAAAAGATAGGGTCGTCACCAATGTTTTTTTACTAAGTGTGATTGACAACCTATTAAAATTTATCTTCTTAATAAAATTTTAAAACTAATTAAACTTTATTAAAAAGATAATTTTTTGGTCTGCGAAAATAGTTTGGATTTGAAAATCGATTACGTGTGGGGAAGGATTAGCACCTCCACGATGTCTGTTTAAAACGGTACCAATTAATTCTGTGTTATCTTTTAATTATGATTAAAATGGTCTTAATTTTGATATTTAAAAATTAATTTTCTTAATTTTCTTTAAAAACATATTTTTAATTTTTAGTATGCTTGAAAAATAAATAAAAGCCTTACATATTGATAGATGCCTAAAAATATTTTAATACTCTAGCAATATTAAAAGGAATTATCTCATCTAAGAAAATTTTAAGAATCGCTACTTGAAATTTTCAAAAATCCTATCTTCGATGTATCACATTTGTTTCTAGTATTTATATTTTAAAAAATAAATTAATATCTATAATTTAAAACAAATAGTATTTTTCTAAAACTCATTTTTACACAATTTTATAAAAAAAAAAAAGAAATCTTTATAAAAAATTAATCTAAATACTTTAATACATTGACATCATGTTAGATAGATTTTCTTACCTAAAGATTTCTAAAGAGTCACTACTTGGATTTCTTTAGGATTTCATCATCGGAGATTTTTTCCTCTTTTTTTTTTAAATTATAAAAAATCATATAATAATATAATTATTTACAAATACATTTATTTCCTAAAAACACTCTTATTTATTTAGAAAAAATTATTTAAACAATAAAAATAATTATAAAATAAAAATTTTTCATATTGAAAAGAAACATCTAAATATTTCAATACTTTGATAATTTTTAGAAGACTTTTTTCATTTAGTGAATTTTCGGAATCATTACTTGGATTTCTTGAAATCCCATCATCGAAAATTATCATTATTTAATTTTATAAAAAAAATGCATGCTTTTATAAATATTTATATTTTTCATCTCTTAAAGAGAATTGTTCAAATTAATTAAAAAATTGTATTGAAAAGAGTTTCTAAATATTTCATTACTTTGATAATTTTTTAGAAACCATTTTCTTACCTAGAAATTATCGAGAATCACTACTTGGACTTCCTGAAATTCTGTCATCGAAAATTTTTAGTTTACTAGATTTTATTAAAAAAAGACCTATTTTTATAAATATTTATTTTTTATTTTATAAGAGAATTGTACAAATTAATAAAAATTTGTATTGAAAAGAGTTTTTAAATATTTCAATATTTTGGTAATTTTCAAAAATCTTGTCTTACTTAAAAAATTCTTGACAATCACTACTCAAAGAGTTCTATCATTAGATATTTTCAGTATTATATTACTTATTTGCCTTCTACGTAAAACTAAAGTGTCTATAAAATCAAGTAAAGGCAAATTGAATGATGAGAAATTCAATACCATCAAATATGCATGAACGCAGGATTCCAAGCAATAGTGAAATTAAAGAAGGCATAAAAATTAAATTTATAAGCTTAACTATATACCCTAGGTGTGTACAAGAACAAAAACCCTCGTGCAGACCACTTTTCATGTAGCATATGGGCCAGTCAACGAAAAGCCCAAAGCATAGGCAATAGGGCATACGGACCCACACTTTTCCCTAAACCTCTCTATGTAAAAAGCACCCATGACTTATTAACATGCAACGAACACACCATTGACTACTTCATGAAAGGGACCCACAAGCTTATGAAAGCTCAAAACCAACAAACTTAAAAAAAGACTAATGAGCATCTAAAATTTTCAACCTTTCCTTCGTACAATAAACGAATGGCGCCTATCATGCTACCAAGTAATTAAAATTCGTGCTTGTTAACCTCATCGTGTAAGGAGTTGAAAGCATATACTAAGAAAATAAGGTTTTTCTTTTCCTTTAAAGAAAATAAGTCATAAAAATAATATCATAATGGTTTTGAGATCATCAGACGTAATATATTTTAAAATTAAAAAAAATAAAAAAGAATCGTCATCAATCTTTATTAGGATGTGATTGATTACTCAAAAATTTATATTTTTAATAAAACTATAAAAACAGGTTTAAAATTTATCAAAAAAATAAATTTTGATCTACGAAAAATTAAGTTAGGTCCGGAAGTCGATTACGTGTGAGGAATAATTAACACCCCTACAATGCCCATAAATTGGTACCATTTAATTATGCGTTATTTTCGGTGTTGGATAAAAATAGTTTTGACTTGAAATTTAATACTAATTCCTTTCGTTTTAAAAAATATTTTTTGCTAAAGTTTTTATTTAGAAATATTGAGAAAATCTTTAAATTAAAAAATTATTTTAAAATTCTCCAACATCTAGGCAGAATTTAAAATAACTCTTTTCGCTTAAGATTTAACATAACAATCCTTAAAATGAAATAACGCTCTTTATGAAAAATTGTTGGTGACTCTCCAACATTTAGGCAGAGTACCAAAAATTATTTCTTTCGGAATGTTATTTTATTTTATTTTATAATATCAAAAAAAATTTTTTAAATGTATTATTTTTTTTTCATTATAAAATATTTTATTATCAAGTAGTAAATAAAAATTAAAGACAAAATAATACAAATAATTTCTAATAATAATATGCTAATGTATGTGTGCCAATGAATGTTATGTAGGATGACATGCAATTTTAAAGTTGGATTCTTAAGTATAATGAGATCACCCCGACTCTCCAATATCTAGGCAGAGCTTAGGTGCGACTGTTTATATTTAAGATCCCAATTTACTATTATACTTTTTATTCATTAATCTTATTATTAAAGCAAATTAAGAACTCGTATGAAAAATTTAATGAAATAAAGTTTCCTAAATATCCCATCATCTAGGCAGCATTCGGGAACAAATAATTTCAAAAGGGATTCTCACACGTGACCTTAGGATTTTCAGAAGGTTTTGAGTAAGGGTTTGACTAGAGGTTTTGAAGGTTTGGTTTTAAGGTTTAGAGGATTTTAAGGCTTGAATTTTAGGATATGGAAGGTTTAGGGTTTTGATTTTAGGGGTTTCGGATTTTATGGGGTTTGGATTTAAAGAATTTTGGATTTTTAGGGTTAGTGTTTAAGGTTTCGTTTTTAAGAAAATACGAACATCTCTAAAAATCTCCAACATCTAGGTAGATTTTTAGAGTAAGTTTGATTTTAATGATTTTTGAAAATTAATTAAAAAATTCTTATATATTTCTTTTTATGAAAATTTATTAATAATAACTCTCCAACATCTATGCGAAATTATTTCTTTAAGAAAATATTTTTTATTTTCTCCAACATTTAGGTAGAGAAAATAATAATAATTATTCTATTTTTATTATTATTATTTTAAAGCATTTTTAATATATATATTTTAATCATTATTTTACTTATTTTTATTTTTATTATTATTAAAACAATTAAAAAAAACTTATCCTAATAAATTTAAAACTTATCATGCATAAATATATAAAAAAATACTTAAAATAACAAAAATAATAATATATAAAAAAATTAGAAAATAAAAAAATTTTTTTACCTGAATCGGACCAATCAACGGTCCTGTCAACGGCGGTTCGGTTGGACCAAAAAGGGTTTGGTTTGACATGCGGTTTGGTTGAGCCGGTATGGAGCAGTTTGATCCAGTCTGATCAAATCGATTTAGAGCTACTGAGGAGTCGGGTTGGCGGGTCGATTGCGCGGACCTCAGGTCGAGTCTGGGTCCACGCACAAATCTTGCCTGGTTTAAACGGTGTCGTTTTAAGCTTTAGGCTCTTATATATAACGAAAAAAAAAATTTTGTTCATTATTTTTCAGTTTCAGAAAAAAAAAGGGGAGAGCTCTAGAGCTCTCGCCGTCCGATTGCTGGATTGCCGTCCGGTCGTCGTCGGTGATCGTCGGTGATCGAAAAATTACTGAAATTCACCGCAATGCTCCTCTCAACCTCCTAAGCTCAAATCCGATGTTATTTTGGGAGAACAAGCCACGATCGACATAGATCGGGGTTTGAACTTTTTTGAGTTTTCTGTTTCCCTTTTTTTTTTTTGTAAAACAAAGATTGATTTGATTTTTTGTTCTTGCAGGGAGCTTCAGTGCTGAGGTTCCTCCCTACAGGGAGGATTGTGTTTTTTTTTGTTTATTTTTTTGGCAGTATTTTTTTTGCAGCGTCACTCCCTTTCCTTTTTTCCCCATTTAACAGTTCGATCGGGAGCTTTATTTATAGAGCTCCGGCCATGCGTGGCATAGGGCTCGACATGGGGTGCAAGCACGAGCCCCATGCCTTTTTTATTATTTTTTGTTTGATCTAACAGTGAGGATAGTAAATAGGGTATGGGTAGTAGGGTAAACGGGCAGTGATATGGGTGATTAGAGTGGTGGGGTAAGGTGGTAAGGTATGGTGGCAATGGTGCCGGGGAAGGCGCCACTGCCATCCCCTCCTTTTTTTTTTGTTTTTTTTTAATAATTAATTGATTTTTAATTTTAGTTAAATCAATTTTATTATTATTATTAAAATCATTATTGTTATATATAAAAAAAGTATACCGGACAAAACCGGTGTCTACAGTTGCCCCTCTTTGCACATTACTGAGAATCAAGAATATGACAAAGACAAAGACAATGATTTTGTCTTGAAGCAAATCATGGATTTCTCAAAAGTTTTTCTTTGGTTTTTTTTTTTTGGATGAATTTTTTAACCACAGTTCGAGTGATAAAGAAAATGGCCAAGATGACATCACGAGTTGAAAAATAAGGAATCAATTAAGGCAACATCACAAGTCGGATAATAAAGAAAATGATCGGGACAACACCCCGGGTAAAGGAATAACAAGATCAGGATTGAACTTAGATTAAATCACAAGTCAAAATATAAAGAGACTGGGATTAAACTACGAGTAAAAAAAAATAACAATCGAGATTAAACTATGATTTTGGATTAAAGAAATCAAGATTGAACCGCGAGTCAGAATAACGTCAACTTGGATTGAATCACGAGTCAAAAAATAAAAAGACCAGGATTAAACCACAAGTCAGAAAATAACAACAATCGAGATTAAACTGCGATTTTGGATTAAAGAAATCGGGATTGAACCGTGAGTCGGAATAACGTCAACTTGGATTGAATCACAAGTCAGAAAATAAAGAGACCGGGATTAAACTACGAGTCAAAAAATAACAACAATCGAGATTAACTAGGATTAAACAACGAGTCAGAAAATAACAACAATCGAGATTAAACTATGATTTTGGATTAAAGAAATCGAGATTGAACCGCGAGTCAGAATAACGTCAATTTGGATTGAATCACAAGTCAAAAAAATAAAGAGACCGAGATTAAACCACGAGTCAGAAAATAACAACAATTGAGATTAACCGAGATTAAACAACGAGTCAAAAAATAACAACAATTGAGATTAAACTGTGATTTTGGATTTAAAGAGATCAGGATTGAACCGCGAGTCAAAGAATAACAACAATCAAGATTAAACTATAATTTTTAGATTTAAAGAGATCGAGATTGAATAGCGAGTTAGAATATAAAGAGATTACGATTAGACCGCAAATTAGAAAATAAGGAGATTGGGATTAAACTGTAATTCAAAAACTATAAAAATGATCAGGATTAAACCACGAGTCAAAGATTAAAGATAACTGGGATCGAATCGCAAGTCAGAGAAATAAAAGTGACTAGGATTAAACTGTAAGTCGAGAAGCTATAAGAATGATCGGGATTAAACCACGAGTCAAAGATTAAAGATAACTGAGACTGAACCGCAAGTCAAAGAAATAAAAGCAACTAGGATTAAACCGCAAGTCGAGAAGCTATAAGAATGATCGGGATTAAACCACGAGTCAAAGATTAACAAAAATCGAGACTGAACCGTAAGTTAGAGAAATAAAAGTGACTAGGATTAAACCGTAAGTCGATAAGCTATAAGAATGACTATGATTAAACCACGAGTCAAAGATTAAAGATAACTGGGACTGAACCGCAAGTCAAAGAAATAAAAGTGACTATGATTAAATCGTAAGTCGAGAAGCTATAAGAATGATCGAGATTAATCCATGAGTCAAAGATTAATGACGATCAGGATTGAACCGTAAGTCTAAGAAATAAAAGTAACAATAACTGAGCTATGATTTGAGAAATAGAGGATTGGGTAATCCATAAACCGATAGTTTGGTTTTAAGAATCATTTTGGAGGTAATATATTACCTTCAAGGCCATCATATTTGTTTTGAAAAAGAGGACTTTTTCTTGATGTTTCATAAAAAAACCTTTTATGCAACTTACCAAGAGGTATGCGATGCATGTAATAATTGTGATGATTGAAAGGATAAATATGCAACCAATGAATTATATCATGCGTTTTCATCCAAGTCAATTCAACTTTTGGTTTAATTATTTCAATATTTAAAGGCCACTTCCAATAGTCTTGCCCTTTTAAGTCTTTCGATTCTCCTTAAAAAATCTCCATCTTCTAGTGGACCCATTTGGCTTTAATTGTTCTAAAAATCTTCTTTGAATTCTTTTTTTATCTTTTCTCTTTCTTTGTCTTCAGTGATCAATCAATCTCATTTCATTTTTTCTGACCCCATATTATTATTTCTATCATCCTTATATTGCATTATCTTTTGGAGCGATGCATTGGTCCATTATGAATTTTATCAATCATTACCTTAATTTTAAATGACAAATGCAATGATTTTCGATTCAAAATTGGGTGTGAAACACGGTCATTAATGGGGTACATCGGTGTTTAGAAATATAAGCCTTTCGAGACATAAAGAATAGTTTACTCAAGAGTATTTCAAAAATCAAATAGCAATTCTCTAAATAATGAACATTTGGATTACCTCAGCCTACTTAGACTAGGTCTTTTACCAAAACTCGTTACATTTACGATCTTGTCCCCTGTGATTTCATATGACCAATCCTTGCCCCACATTTGTGACTAATGAAAACTTGCCCCCTAAAAGTCATCTCTTTTAATTCTGGTGACAATTCATCCATTTGGTGTCACTCTTTCATTATTTGAAAGACTTTCTCTGAGCTCCACCTTCATTCAAACCATCTTTTCAGGTTTTCAGCTCAAATGACCCCTTTTTGATTCAAACCGCCCTTTTCGATTTTTCAATTTGAATCACTTTCTTTCTTTTTTATATATTTTTTATATTTTTTATATTTTTTTTACATTTTTTTAAGCAAAATATTTCTTGACAGTGTCCGAATTTATAGGATTTGGTAATTCATCTCCGTTCATTTCTGCAAGGATCAGAGCTTCACAAGAAAAAACCTTTTTTACCACATATGGACCTTCTTAATTGGGCATCCATTTTCCTTTATTGTCATGCTGACATGGCAAAATCCTTTTCAAAACCAATTTGCCCTCGTGAAAACATCGGGGTCGTATCCTTTTGTCATATGCTTGCATGATTCTTCTTTGATACATTTGTCCATAACTGAATGCTGAGAGCCTTTTTTCTTCAATAAGATTCAGTTGCTTGAAATGATCTTGAGCCCATTCTACCTCATCCAATTTTGTCTCCATCAACACCTGAAGAAATTTCCACCTCAATCGGTAATACAGCTTTCATCCTATACACTAGTGAAAATGGGGTGGCCCCTGTGGAGGTTTGGATTGATGTTCTATAGGCAAGCAAAGAAAATGTAACTTTTCATGCCAATCCTTATATGTGTCAATTATTTTTCTCAGTATTCTCTTGATGTTTTTATTCACAGCTTTCACTGTACCATTCATTTTTGGGCGATATGGTGCTGAATGATGATGCTTGATCTTGAACTGTGCACATAATTCTTTCATCATTTTATTGTTCAAATTGCTAGCATTATTTGAGATGGCCTATACCAGCATATTATCTCTCTTTTTATAAATCTACACACCACTGATCGTGTAATACTAGCATACGGAGCTACTTCTACCCATTTTGTAAAGTAATCGATTATCACAAAGATAAATCGATGCCCATTTAAAGTTTTTAGGGTTATGGGTCCGATCACATCCATTCCCCACATAGAGAAAGGTTATAGTGGTGCTAAGACATGTAGCGCGATTGAAGGGGAATGAATTTTATCTGCATAAATTTGACATTTGTGACACTTCCTAGCATAACTGATGCAATCATTTTCCATTGTAGACCAGTAGTAACTAGCTCTCATAATCTGTTTGGCCATCGTATGCCCTCTAGCATGTGTTCCATAAATTCTTTTGTGTACTTCTTCAAGTATCCTTTTTGCTTCCACAGTATCAACGTACCTTAGCAAAAATTGATCTCGACTCTTTTTATACAAGATTTCTCTATCAAGCATAAAATCTACTGCTAATCTTTAAATGATCCTCTTATCATTTTCTAAAGCCTACTCTGGGTAGTTTTGATGCTTGATATATTATACAATGTCATAGTACCATGGTTGTCAATCTACCTCTTCTTCCATATTTGAACAATGGGCTAGTGAAATTTTCATTTATACTCTAATGGGCTGGATTCCTATACTATTATTTAACTTAAACATTGCTGCCAACATAGCCAAGGCATCAGCAATCTGATTTTCTTCTCGAGGAACATGCTGAAATTGAATCTCTTTAAAATGTTTCATCAAGCTAGCTATGTTCCTTTGGTATAGCACTAGTTTCGAGTCCTTGATCTTCCATTCACCTTTTAGTTGATAAATTACTAAATCCCCATATACTTCTAGTGTTTCAATTTTCTTTTTAATGGCCATCTGTAACCTCATGACACATGCCTCATGTTCAGCGACATTGTTTGTGCAATTGAAATCTAACCTTGTGGTACATGGGTAATAATTTCCTTCTAAGGATATTAACACTGCCCCAATGCCATGCCCCATTATATTGGATGCCCCGTCAAAAAACATTTTTCATATTTTTCCTATAGGCTTTTCATTTTCATCATATAAGATCGCCATCAAATCTTCATCTGAAAACTCAAACTTCATAGTTTCGTAATCTTCTGTAGTTTGATCAGCAAGAAAATTAGCAATTGCACTTCCTTTTATGGACTTTTGTGTCACATACACAATATCATATTCTGAAAGTATGACATACCATCTCGTTATCCTACCTAACAAAGACGGTTTCTCAAAAATATACTTGAGGGGATCCAATTTTGATATTAGCTAAGTTGTATGGTAGAGCATGTATTGTCTGAGTCTATAGGTAGTCTAAGCTAGGACACAACATATTTTTTCTATTTGGGGGTACTTGGCCTCGTACTCCGTAAACTTTTTACTCAAATAGTAGATAGCATGCTTTTTCTTGCCAGTTTCATCTCTTTACCCCAATACGCATCCCATTGATTTTTCTTGAACTATTAGATATAAAATCAACGGCCTTCCTGTAACTGGTGGTACCAACACTGGTGGGCTTGTTAAATATTTTTTAATTTTTTCAAAGGCATTTTGGCATTTTTCATCCTATTCACCAAGATTATTTTTACGAAGCAACCTGAAGATTAGATCATATTTCGAGAAAAATTGAGATAGGAAGCGAGAAATATAATTCAATCACCCCAAAAAGCCTCTCACTTCCCTTTACGTGCATGGTGTTGACAACTCTTGAATGGCTCAAATTTTATTAGAGTCTACTTTTTTACCTCTTTCACTGACTATAAACCCTAACAATTTTCCAGATTTAACACCAAAGGTGCATTTGGCTGGATTTAGCTTGAGTTGGTATCTCCGTAATCTTTCAAAGAGCTTTCTGAGATTAACAACATAATCTTCACTTTCTTGGGACTTAGCTATCATATCATCAACATATACTTCTATCTTTTTATACATCATATCATGAAAGAGAGTGACCATCGCCTTTGATATGTGGCACCAGCATTCTTTAGCCCAAAAGGCATAACTTTATAGCAAAATGTGCCCCACATTGTCACAAATGTAGTTTTCTCCATATCTTCATGAGCCATTTTGATTTGATTATAGCTGGAGAACCCATCCATGAATGAAAAAGTGGAGTGTTTAGCAGTGTTATCCACAAGGGTATCAATATGTGGTAATGGAAAATTATCCTTTGGGCTAGCTCTATTTAAATCTCGATAGTCCACACACATTCTAACTTTTCCATCTTTCTTGGGAACTAGGACTATATTGGCTACCCATTTAAGGTACTTGGCTACTTCTAGGAAACCAACGTCAAATTGTTTTTTACTTCTTCTGTTATCTTTAGTAACATTTCTGGCTTCATGCATTTCAATTTTTGCTACACTAGTCGACATTCTGGTTTTAAAGGCAACCTATGCTCAACCACTTCTGTGCTAAGTCTTGACATATCCTAGTAAAACCATACAAATACATCCATGTACTCTTGCAACAGATTCATCAACTTTTGCTTCTCAATCGATGATAGTAAAGTACCAATCCTAACTTCTTTCTTATTGTCACCATCTCCCAAATTTAATGGGTCAGTTGATTCCTGATGAGGTTCTATAATTTTTTTCTCTTGTTCCATCCATTTCAATAGATCATGAGGTAAATCATAGTTTTCTAAATTAACATCATTATCAAGCTCGCTAATGTGAGTCAAATTTTCAAAATCAAACTCGGTGTTATTGCCTTGGTCATCCATAATGTTCATTATTAGAAAACCTGAAAATGGGTATAATCATAAAAAATATATACTAATCTTAGCAACGGCAAAAAAGATAGTAATGAAAAAAGAAAGAAATGAAAAATGGAGAACATGGTATACGTGAAATGCATTGCATCCGTCATTTTATTAAGACAATGAAAATAAGCCTATACATTTCCTCCGCATGCTCTTGGGCAAAAATAATTGGAATTTTTGAGTTAAAAGGTTCAAGGATAACAAAATGGTACACCATTCGTGGGTTTTTTAACCTAAAAAGATCTCCTCATTCTACATGACTTCTTCCTCTGCTTTAATTTGAAATCGAAAAAAGACTTCCTCCAATCTCACTACCGGTTCTTTTTGTTTGACCTCGTTGATCTAGATAGACATACCTGCCTAAATGAAATGTTTCATACAAATAAGGGAATACCATTTTTCCATCAATTAAATTTTGCCCTTTGAGGCATGCCATTCTCTTTTCTTTCTTCTCTAGCATTACATTCTTTTTATCAGTAGCCGTAGGCTTATAACCTAACCCTCATTTTTTTTTATTTTTAACCGAGTATGGTGCTCTTACGATTCTTTGTAGAGCTTTCCCTAAGCCTTGTCTGGCTCACCAACCCTTGCCAGTAGTCTACTTGATCATCATATTCATAGTTTTTGACAATTAAGGATCGGTATCCTTGACCCTTCTCTTATGTAAGTAGCATTTGCTACTTCAAAAGCTCTGAAAGAACATTCGATTGCTTCTTCTACTACCTCAACGTAGGGAGTTATTAAGCTCTTTGTTACTAATAAATCCTCCTTATCATCCACACAGACTTATTTTCCTTCCATGATGAATTTTACCTTCTGATGTAGAGATAAAGGTACAACTCTGGTCGTATGAATCCAAAGTCTTCCAAGTAGACAACTATATGCAGGAGGTATGTCCATTATTTGAAATATGACGTTAAAGGTACAAAGATCGATTTGTAATAAGATCTTCATATTGCTAATTACCTCTCTTTGTACCTCTTCAAATGCTCTTACAATCATATGGCTATTCCACATGTGAGAGGGATCCACTGGAAGCTTTGACAATATCATCAAAGGCATAACATTAATAGACAATCCATTGTCATTAGCACTTGACAGTAACATGTAAAGCCTTAACACTACCATGTCCTTCCAGAGGTATTTCATCATCATTGAAGGTGATGAAATTTGTGGCTATAATATTCCCAACCATGTGATCTACCTTTTCAACAAAAATGTTATGCTCGACATAAGCTTGGTTGAACACTTTCAGCAAAGCGTTCCTATGTAGCTTTCCAACCATGTGATCTACCTTCTCAACAAAAATGTTATGCTTGACATAAGCTTGGTTGAACACTTTCAGCAAAGCGTTCCATGCAACTTAAAATTTAATAGTAACGACAGTAAGAAAATACGAGCTGGCAATTTATTTAGCTAGTCAGCCACACTGTACTCACTGTGTTTAATGATCTTTAGAAACTCACGAGCTTCTTTTTCTGACACCAGTTTGTTAACTTACACTTTCGAGCTTACCACTGGTTGAAAATCTTGGCTTTTCCTTGTGTCTTCTTCTTCTATCTTACCTTTCCCTTTCCTGGCCCTTTCTGACATTTTAGGAGTGTAAATTTGACCACTTCGAGTCATTATTCTTATTCCCACTTTGTTGGTAGTATTCTCTGTACTTGGATTATTCGAGGTCATATTAGGCCCTCGCATCACCACATCATAATCGTATCTCCATGGGACTACTTTGTTGGTTTGATAAGGGAATAGACAAGGGACATAAATGGTCATTAGTGTCTTGGAAGAGGAGATAGTTTTCTCAGTTAGGGGCTTTGGTTTCTCATCATAGTAGACAGTGAGAGGTTTGGGGATAAAAAATTTGTTAGGACGATCACCACCTACTGTATTCACACTATTTCCATCACATTCATCATAGAACTCAATGATGGCTTCATCCATCAAGCTCTGTAATGTTTGCTTAAAGACCTCACAACTTTAGATCGAATGTCTAATTGTTTTCCTATGGTATTTACAAAAATGGTAAGGGTCTTCATGACTTTCGTTATCTAAAAATAATGGTTGAATCACGCCCGTCTCATACAAATAGTCATACATCCGTTCAAAAAGGGTCTTCACTTCATCCGTGCATCTTTTGATCTTCACATATTTTCCTTTACCCACCATATTGATTTTTCCTTCGGTGTGATCCAGCAAAAGGGTTTCCACTAACACTTGGCTTGAATTTGGTATAAAAAGATAAAAGCCCATCATTTATCAAACCTTGCACCTTGTGTTTAAGTGCCGTGCAATTTTCAGTAGAGTGTTCCGTAATTTCGTAATGATAATCGCACTTGACGTTAGGGTCATACCAACTTGGGTACGGTGGTTTTAATGGTTTCGCATAAGAAGGAGTGACAATGTGGCATAGAAATTGGGTCAAAATAAGGTCTTTCCCGATTGTTATTATTCTGTGAGTTTTTTTGATTGCTGTTTGGGTAGGTTGGTTGGGTAAATGGTCAAGTTAGAGGTACAGAGGTGTAATTGGATGGTTGAGGGCTAAAGCTTGGTCGGGTAGCGGTTGTTGGGGTGTTCGATAATGATATGGTTGTTAAGAAATTTGGTTTGTGGCAGGGTGTAAGGGGGTATGGATTATATGGGACAAAATGATGGTGTAAGGGATTTCTGTGAGTGACAGCATGTGTCTCCTGCTCTTTCTTCTATAAAGTTACTATTTTCTTTTTGAGCCCTTTAATTTTGCCACTTTTGATAGTGTTCTCTATCATCTCTCTTGAGATTACCATGTCAGAGAAGTTTTTCATGGCATTCCCCACCAATCTGTCATAATACGGGGCTTTCAACGTGTTGACAAATAGTATGGTTATCTTTTTTTTAGTCAGTGGTGGTTGAACTTGGGTTGCCGTATCTCTCCACCGATGCATATATTCTTTGAAGGTTTTCGTTGATTTCTTCTCCATATTTGTAATGACAGCCTATCTGGGGCTGTATCCAAGATATGCTTATATTGAACAAGAAAAATTTTGGCCAAATCTTTCCATGAGTGGATCTTGCTCCAATCTAACTGCATGTACCATTTTACTGCTGAACCAGTCAAACTATCTTGTAAATAGTGTATTAATAGTTTGTCATTATGAGTATAACCTGTCACGTTTCTATAGAACATGGTAATATGAACGGAAGGGCATTTTGTTCCATTGTATTTCTCAAAATCTGAGGTCTTGAATTTTGGTGGGATAACCAAGTCAGGCACTAGGCTCAGCTCATTGGCATCAACGACCCCATAAATGTCGTTACCTTCAACCGCTTTGAGTCTCTCCTCAAGTTGGTCATACTTGTTTCAAATTTTTGAATTTATAACAGGTTCTGACATTTCGTGAGACTTCTCTTATTCAACAGGGTCATCAAGATTCGGTGCCATGATGGGATCGAGTGGGATGGGTCCTAAATTAGTATTCAAGTGGGTTGGTTGTTGACCTGCAGAATGATTGATATAGGGGTATGGCTGTGCACTTGGTGGTTGTGTGTGTATACCCCAAGGAACTTGAACCTGAACTTAAAGCGGAGTGAATCCCTGAAGGTATAATGGCTCTTTCGTATTAACTTCTTTCCCTGTCCTTGATGCCTCAGCAACTTCTTTACCTTTCACTGAAGTAGTTAGTAATTGTCTTAATTCAGCCATCTGGGTTTCGATACTTTGCTGTATCTCAATAACTCTTTCTCTTATTTTTTCTTGTGCCCTTTCGACTCTTCCAAATCTGGTTACGTTCTCTTCTTCCATAACTCAAGCTTGAGAATGAGTATTATATCTATGCAGGATTGTCTTACTTAGATTTTTCGGCTTTGTTATCCTTGAACTTTAATTTATTAATCATGAATTAGAACGCATGACATAATATCATTACTTATCTGCCTTTATTAAAATGCATGTATGGAATGAATGATATGCAAATTGTGGGTATTGTTTTAGATCAATCAAAACAAAAAAAACTTTCATTAACCATAGGGGCCTTTATACATCATCCGATCACTCTTGCGTTAAAACCATAAGAACATTTGATTTGAGCATATTACTCCCCTAGTTTCACACAAGAAATTCAGTAATCTCTGACCATGGCTTTGAGTTAATACAATCTCCTATTCTAGTGCCTTTGCCTTTTGGACTATGTTGCCTACTTTTTGAACAACCTTGTAGATTTGAGCAGTCAAATGTTCGATGTATTATTGTCTCCCTAAACTTTCTGCTCTCCACATCTCTCGAGCATCCACTTCCATGTTACAAGTATGGGCCCAATAATCTTCCCTCTCTTGCCATTCATTTAAAATCTTGTCTATGTGGCTCTGATTATTGGTTAATTGAAGCTCTAGACTCATTAACTCCTACTCCAAAGCTTTCTTCTCATTTTGCAAATCAGAACTCCTATCCTGTTCCTTCCTTAGTTCGGCCCTTAGTTTTCATTTTCCTTTTGCCACCTCGTTACCTTTCCAAAGGCTCCTGAAAATCTTTCTTTCCATTCATGTTATTCTTTAGTAAGTGTAGAGATCATTTTTTTGTTCTCTTGAGCTCTGTTCTTCCAATACTCGACTATATCTCTTAATACTTTTACATCTTTCTTAGATCCCTTCAAAGGTCTACTGTCCAACCTCAATTTCTTATTTTCTTGATGTAGATTTTGCAGACCTTTTTTTAATACCTTTCGTTCCTTGGTCAACTTCTATACTGCATCATCTCTTATCATCAAATCATATCTTAGTTGGTTAACTTGATCCATTATAGCCATCTTCTCTTTCTTTAACTTTTTCTTTTCAATCTCAAATTCTCGTTGGGCAATCTCAAAAGTTAACAATACCGATACTAAAATAAGAGTTGGTAACTTTTCTGACACATCAATTGGTAGAGGCTTAATTTCATTAACCCTTTTCATCTTTCACGTGAGGTAACCTTTTGCAACATTATCTGCAAATCTAGCAGGGCTCATTCGATTGACCTATTTCCATGCTTTGATGATTTCTCAAACTTTTTTCACGTAACCAAGTGTTCCATAATCAAACTCGAGTGAGCTGTGTTTATGAGTCATAGGAATGAACTGTCGTGAATCATATTGTCTTTGAACCATAAGAGGTGCATAACTCACTGTCCCCCATATTCTTAACAAGGGTACCCATTACTCGTTTCCACAACTATACAAGATGGCTATAGGAATCATCCATGGTGCCCTCCATGTTACATCCTCACTAGTGAGTTCCAGAAAGAATGACATCCACTGACTTTTTGTCCAATCCCTTATCTATTCTTTGGCAACAAACTCCCTGATGGGAATGAAATGAATGAAAAATGGCTGAAATAATATCTTTTTATTTCCCAAAAATGACTTCTGAGCCAAACAAAAAGCAACTGAACACAACTTATAAATTGCCTTTCACCCTTCTTTCTATAAAAATTAAGTGATCTAACAGTCTTTGCCAAAATAGTCGATGAAAGATTTATGCCTTTATCCAATTACTCAAAAAAGTCAACCACTGATGCTTCTATATGTCCTAACACCTTAAGGAATATCATCAATCCATATACGGCCAAAGCAAACACATCTAATCCCTGATCAGTATCAATATATTTTTTTTATATACTCAAGCAGAAAAGCTGATGGAATAGTTTCAACCCTATTCTTTTCTTTCTTATGCTTGTCTATCTCTTCAACCCCTACTTGCATGATCTTGGCTAACTTCTTTCTATATCCGATAGTTTTATGCTCTTTTCAATAGATCTTATCTTGATTTGTAAACTCTATCCGGAGTAAAGATGAATATTCTTCAATCGTGGGGGTCAAGTCTTCTTGGTTAAACGTAAAGCATCGATAAGATGGATCCCAAAATTATACTACTACTCTAATAAGCTGTTCATCAATCTTTACTAACATGAGTATTGCCACATCCTCATATTTCTTGAAAAAAGATTCTTTTTTTTTATACCCACAATTTCTAGATAGCCTCCAATTCTGATGTGTTATTTTGACTGAGATCCACGTGCACTGACTATGGTAGTGATGGGATATGACCATTTACTAAACAATCTCTTTCTTTCTCTTAAGTACTTTCTGATGGCTTTTAACCTCTAAGTAGCTCTTACACAGATAACATCCCGTGGGTTTCTTGAAAGTTTTTCTTGCTGAAGATTGGTCCAAATCAATACCCCTCTTAAGAAATGTGATATCTATATGAAGTATACAGCAAAATTGAAGGCAACAAAAAAAATTAAACAAATCAATAAATAAATAAAGAAGTAAATAAAACAAACAAACAAGTATGTGATAAAATAAAATATATAGTGTCCTAATTTTAGGTAATTTTCTAAAGGTTGACAAGGCTCTATCTTAAGGTTGGGCCTTGCGGCTCACTATATACTGGGTTAAGATTTACATGCTTAAAGGTTTCCAGACTATTCCTCACATCATTGTCCATTATAGACTAGTAAGGTTTTCCGATCCTCACCCATTATGGGCTATTACCGAAAATGGTTTAATCTAAGTAACAATATTTTCTAGCAAATACGGAGGTTATCACCTCACGAGAGCGTAGTTACTTCACTTTTGCCTAAAAAGAATAGAGCCCAAGGTCTAGAGCTCATGCATGCGTATGAATATGCAAAATATGTGCAAAGTAATGTATTAATCAAAACAACATGAATAAATATATCACAAAACCAAAATAAAGTAATAAATAACAATTTATTTTATTCATTAATTTAAAAAAAAAACAATGGAATAAAGGAATTAAATTAACTATCAAATAAAACTAATTTAATCCAACCATTATCAATAGCACATAATTAACAATTTGGCTTGACTTTCAAACAGTCCCCAGTGGAGTCGCCAAGCTGTCATAATGGTTTTGGGACCGTTAGATGTAATGTGTTTTAAAATCGAAAAAAATAAAAGAGAGTCACCACCAATCTTTGTTAAGGTATGATTGGCCACCTAAAAGTTTATCATTTTAATAAAACTATAAAAACGGGTTTAAAGTTTATCAAAGAGATATATTTTGGTCTACTTAAAACCAGGTTGGGTCTGGGAGTCGGTTACGTGTGAGAAAGGATTAGCACCTCCACAACGCCTATAAATTGGTACCATTTAATTATGCGCTATTTTTGGTGTTGGATAAAAATGGTTTTGACTTGAAATTTAATACTAATTCCCTTTGTTTTAAAAAATATTTTTTGCTAAAGTTTTTATTTAGAAATATTGAGAAAATTTTTAAGTTAAAGAATTATCTTAAAATTCTCCAACATCTAGGTAGAATTTAAAATAACTCTTTTCGCTTAAGATTTAACACAACAATCCTTAAAATGAAATAACACTCTTTATAGAAAATTGTTGGTGACTCTCCAACATCTAGGCAGAGTACCAAAAATTATTTCTTTCGGAATGTTATTTTTATTTTATTTTATAATATCAATTTTTTTTAAAATGTATTATTCTTTTTTATTATAAAATATTTTATTACCAAGTAGTAAATAAAAATTAAAGATAGAATAATACAAATAATTTCTAATAATAACATGCTAACGTATGTATGCCAATGAATGTTATGTAAGATGACATGCAATTTTAAAGTTGGATTCTTAAGTGTAATGGACCACCGTGACTCTCTAACATCTGGGCAAAGCTTAGGTGCGACTGTTTATATTTAAGATCCCAATTTACTATTATACTTTTTATTCATTAATCTTATTATTAAAGCAAATTAAGAACTCATATGAAAAAATTAATGAAATAAAGTTTCCTAAATACCCCATCATCTAGGCAGCATTCAGGAACAAATAATTTCAAATGGGATTCACACACGCGTCCTTAGGATTTCAGAAAGTTTTGAGTAAGGGTTTGAGTAGAGGTTTTGAAGGTTTGGTTTTAAGGTTTAGAGGATTTTAAGGCTTGAATTTTAGGGTATGGAAGGTTTAGGGTTTTGATTTTAGGGGTTTCGGATTTTATGGGGTTTGGACTTAAGGGATTTTGGATTTTTAGGGTTAGTGTTTAAGGTTTCGTTTTTAAGAAATACGAACATCGCTAAAAATCCTCAACATCTAAGTGATTTTTCGGAGCAAGTTTGATTTTAATGATTTTTTAAAATTAATTAAAAAATTCTTATATATTTTTTTTATGAAAATTTATTAATAATAACTCTCCAACATCTAGGCAAAATTATTTCTTTAGGAAAATATTTTTTATTCCCTCCAATATCTAGGCAGGAAAAATAATAATAATTATTCTATTATTATTATTATTATTATTTTAAAGCATTTTTAATATATATATTTTAATCATTATTTTACTTATTTTCATTATTATTATTATTAAAACAATTAAAAAAAACTTATCCTAACAAATTTAAAACTTACCATACACAAATATATAAAAAAATACTTAAAATAACAACAATAATAATATATAAAAGAATTAGAAAAGTAAAAAAAAAATTTTTTTACCAGAACCAGATCGATCAACGACGGTTCGATTGGACTGAAAAGGGTTCGATTCGATGTGCAGTTCGATTGATCTGGTGCAAGGAGTGGTTCGATCTGGTCTGGTTAAATCGGTTCAAAGTTACTGAGGAGTCAGGTTGGCGGGTCAGTTGCGCAAACCCCAGATCAAGTCCAGGTTCGGGTCCACGTGCGGATCCTGCCTGGCTTAAATAGCATCGTTTTGAGCTTTAGGCACTTATATATAACGAAAAAAAAATTTTTGTTCATTATTTTTCTGTTTCAGAAAAAAAAAAAAGGGAGAGCTCCATAGCTCTCGCCGTCTGATCGTCGGACTGCCGTGCCGGCCGTCGACTGTGGTCATCGCTGGTGATCATCGGTTATAAAAAAATTATTGAAATTCATCGCAATGCTCCTCTCGGCCTCCTGAGCTCAGATCCGATATCTTTTTTAGGAGAACAAGCCTCGATCGACGTAAATCATTGCACTTTTTTGAGTTTTCTGTTTTCTTTTTTTTTTTTTGTAAAATGAAGACTGATATGATTTTTTGTTCTCGTAGGGAGATTCGGCGCTGAGGTTCCTCCCTACGGGGGGGATTGTGTTTTTTTTTTGTTTTTTTTTTTTTGACAAAATTTTTTTTGTAGCATCACTGCCTCTCTTTTTTTCCCCTTTTAACGGTTTGACCAAGCGCTCTATTTATAGAGCTCCGGCCATGCGTGACACAGGGCTCGTCATGGGGTGCAAGCATGAGCCCCATGCCTTTTTTATTATTTTTTGTTTGATCTGATAATGAGGGTAGTAAATAGGGTATGGGTAGTAAGGTAAACGGGCAGTGATATGGTTTATTAGAGTGGTGGGGTAAGGTGGTAGGGTATGGTGGCAGTGGTGCCGGGGAAGGCACCAATGCCATCCCCTCATTTTTTTATTTTTTTCTATTCTATTTTTTTTAATAATTAATTGATTTTTTAATTTTAGTTAAACCAATTTTATTATTATTATTATTAAAATCATTATTGTTATATATAAAAAAAGTATACCGGACAAAACCGGTGTTTACAAACAAAAATAAGACTGGGGCTTTAACGTGTGAGAAACAAAGCCTGCTACTAAAGCTAACCAAAAAAAAAAAAATTCCATTTCGTCTTTCCTTGGATTCCTAATGTAGTATTACAGGATGAAATAATAGATGAACCCTATATCTCATTTATGTTAATCTCTATATGGTTATAACAGCAGTTTTATGGAAATGTGACGGTGGTATAAGAATAAAAGGATTACCTTTTTTCTAGTTCAAAATTGTCTTCTTTCTTCTTTAACAAAACTTTCACCTCTCCTTTTTTTTTCCAGCCCTCTTTCTTCTTCCAGCACATTTCAGTCTTTTATCCCATTCGGTAGACCCCTCAAAAAAAGATTTTATTCTTGGTGAATATGGACGCTTGGATGAATTCTCATCCAAGGGTCAAAGTTTATGCTTTTTCTCTTTTCAAAGAACCACATTTGGCTATTGGATCAAAATTATTAAAAGATCTAATGGTCCATATTATTCACTACAAAAGTTAAATTTTTATATCCTCCAAATCCATGAAAAGATCATTTTACCTTTAGTGAAAAATTTTTAGTATTTAAGTCATTTTCTTAAAAATCAATGTTCTCCTACTCATTTTTGAGATTTTAAAACATCAAAAATCATGAAATATTATGAAATTAAAATCTAAAAAGTTCTATGAAAATCTGAGCTCGGAAAAACTAAATTATGAAAATACCCTTGTAAAGATATTTTAGTAATTTTATTTTTTTCAAGGTACTGCTATAATTTCAAATGCACCAAAAATTTTTAAATATTATAAAATTAAGATCTAAAAAGTTTCATTAAAATCCAAGCTAAAGAAGATCAAATTATGAAAATACCTTTATAAGGGTATTTTGGTAATTTCACACTTCTTAGGTACTGCTATGATTTCAATGCATCAAAAATCATGAAATATTATGAAATTAAGATCTGAAAAATTTCATGAAAATCCAAGCTTGAAAAGGTCAAATTAGATAAATACCCTTTATAGAAGGGCATTTTGGTAATTTCACACTTTCTAGGTATGGCTGTGATTTCAAATGCACCAAAAATCATAAAATATTATGAAATTAAGATTTGAAAAATTTGATGAAAATCTAAGCTTAGGAAGGTCAAATTATGAAAATACCCTTATAGGGGTATTTTGATAATTTCACACTTTTTAAGTACGACTGTGATTTCAAATGCACAAAAAATCATAAAATATTATGAAATTAAGATCTAAAATGTTTCATAAAAACTTGAGGTTAGGAAGGTCAACTTATAAAAATACCCTTATAGGGGTATTTTAATAATTTTACATTTCTCCCAGTACAATAAAAATTTTTAGTGTTTTAAAAATCATTAAATTTAATTTTAAACCACATTGATTTCACTTAAGTTGTGAACTTTAAGGATTGACCTTAGTTCTATTTATTTTGACCAAGTTTTATGCAATTATGATCATGGTTGACTTTAGGGTTTACTCGTTTTATTTATTCTTTATTTTCTATGCATTCACTTGAAAAGATATTATTCATAAAAATCTTATGCAAAAGAGTTTGACAGTAATCATACGTGTCTTTTTTTTCTTTGTTTATTAGGCCTAAATATCGATGCATTTTATGAGCTTTTTAAGAGGCCTTTTAAGGGGCTTCAAATGGGCTTTAGTTAACCATGCTAAAATGTTTTGAACAAAATTTGGTGTTTATAGCTGCTCCTCTTTATATATTTTTGAAAATAAAAAATAATGCAAAGACATAGACAATAATTTTGTCCAAATGATGCTTTTAAGAGTTTTTTCTTATTTTTGTATTTTTTATAAATTTAATAAACTTGACTATTTGCAAACAACTTTAAATAAAAACTTTATTATGTTTGGAAATAAAATAAGAGATCATGTCCAAAGGTCTTACAAATCTCGATATTAAAATAGATTCAGTTCAAAAAACTTACGAATCTTGCTCAGAGGACTTACAAATCTAAAGAATCTTTGAATGCTCATCGTAATAAAGGCGTTGAAACTTTAAAAATTTATAATACTTTGCTTGGAGGTCTTAGAAATTATGCCCAAAGATTTTTGAATGCTCATCATAATAAAGGCGTTGAAACTTTAAAAATTTAAAAAGCTTTGCCTGGAGGTCTTAAAAATTATGCTTGGAGGTCTTTAAATGCTCTCATAATAGAGGCGTTGAAATTTTAAAAATTTAAAATGCTTTGCCTGGAGCTCTTGGAAATGTATATGGGTGCCAACTTAATTGGACTTAAGTCTTATCTTTTTCTTTCTCATTTTTTGAAAAATCCTTCTGTTTTTGCAGATCATTTTTCTTTCAACTTTTCAAACCTTTTTTTTATATTTTTATCTCCTGTCAAACTATTTTTTTCTTTTTCTCTTATTTTGATGATAGACTTCTTTTTTCTCTCTTTTATTTTTATGATACAAATGTTTATTCTCATCAAATGGTGCTAATGGAAATGTCTATGTGAATGCAAATGTCAATGCAAATGCAAGAATGTGAATACTTGATGCAAATACATTTGACTTTTTCACAATGCAAATGACAATGTTCCTTTCATGTAAATGCCCCTACAAATGCCTTTTTTTGGGATGCAAATGCATGATGCAAATGCAAATGTCTTATACAAGTGCAAATGTAAGTGATGCAAATACAATTGTCTTTCTTGTGATGCAGATGCAAGTGATGCAAATATGAATATCTCTTTTTGATGCATATGCAAGTGATGCAAATGCAAATGTTTTTTTTATGATGCATATATAAGTACAATACGGAGTGATCCAAATGCGAATAAGCTTTTTTGTAATGTAGATGCAAGATATGCAAATCCAAATATCTTTTTGTAATGTAGAGCTGAATGTAAATGTCTTTCTCATGATGCAAATGCGAGTATAAATGCGAATGTCTTTTTTGTGATGCAGATGCAAGCGATGTAAATGCAAATGTCTTTTTTTATAATGTAGAGCTGAATGTAAATATCTTTCTCATGATGCAAATGTGAGTATGAATGCAAATGTCTATTTTTTGATATAGATGTGAATGCAAATGTCTTTCTCATTATGCACACGTAAGTATGAATGCAAGTAATGCAAATGCGAATGTCTTTTTCTTTTAATTTTTTTTTTTTTTTGTAGTTGTGCAGATTAAATGTCTTTTGCAATTGATGCAAAATCAAAGACTTTTATTTTTTGTTTCATTCATTTTTTTTCAAAAAATCTTTGTTCAAAATTTCAAAGTTCACTTTCACCAAAAATGATCTCAATATCTTGTACAAAAATGTTTACTAATCTCCAAACTTTTTCAAAGTAATCACAAAATTGTCCCATATAAAGTATTTTCATAATCAATAAGAAAAACTAAAAACACATAACTTTCAAATCTCTTAAATTGATGATTACTATTTGGAATGAGCTATGGATTATGATTTTTCAAATCGAACATTTTAACTATGAGCAGTGAAAATTCTTTCAATATAGCATAAAAGCTCACAGTTAAATATACATGGATTTCATTCCTATAAAGGGCTTTTTATTGAAAACATAATACTTCAATATGCATCAAAACTAATCAGTATTTTTTAAGAAAGATTTGGGAAGAGAAAAGGGCTAGTTTTTTATTTTCACACTTTGGTGAAATGCAAAGTCTTTAATGGGTATTGATCCTCTAAAAGGTTTTGCATTATGACTTTTTATTTTGGATAGAACTTGGAACTCTAAAAGTCTTTTTGGGTCTTAAGAATGGTTATAGCTCTAAACTGCCCTTTTTGGGGTTTTACCTTAGAGCTATATTTTCTAACAATGAAGAACTTGGTAAAATCTTATCAAATAACAAGTATATACAAATTTTCAAAGACAAAGCTCTTCAATTCAAGTGTTCATATTTGATCAAAATAGAATTTTCAAGGTAGGTAATATAGGCTGAGGTTCGGGAATCTAAAAGAATGGATAAATGGCTCAAAATATATCATTCAGAGTAATTAAACCAAAGATCTTACGAAGCATTTTTTGGACAAAAAGCCATGTGTTTGTCTTTCTTTGCTTTTTCTTTCATTTTTTTTTTCATGATAGACTTTTTTTCTTTGGAAACATTAGACTTCAACTTTTGCAATCAACTTTCTTGAATTTTATCTCTTTTTTTACTTAGGATTATAACTAAAGCCTTATTTACTTTTTGTGTTAGGCTCTTATCTCTGAGGTGCATACTTTTCTTTCTTTGCTCTTTTTTTTCTTTTCCTCTATCTCCTTTATTTTTTTTGGAAATAGTAGACTTCAATTTTAGCATTCTACTTTTTTCAATTCTACTAATTGCCCCAAACTCTTATTTTTGAAATTCATTTCTTTCTTTCTTTGCTTTTCCTTTTTTTTCTTTTTTTTTAAACTTCAATTTTAACATTTTATTTTTTCAATTCTATTTTCCTGAAGCTTCATTTACTTTTTGCCCTGGGCTCTTATTTTCGAAATGTATTTCTTTTTTTCTTTGCTTTTCCTTTTTTTTGGGAGCATTTGACTTTATCTTCAGCAATCAACTTCTTGAATTCTATTTTTTTGAAGCTTTATTCACTTTTTCCTCGGACTGTCATCATCGAAGTGCATTTTTTCTTTCTTTTCTCCTTTTTTTTTCTCTTTTTTTTTTCTGAATATTTAACTTCATGTTCAGCAACAATTTCTTGAATTCTATTATCTAAAGCTTCATTCACTTTTTGCCTTGGACTTTCATCTCTGAGATGCATGTTAGACGTTCTCAATATTAGAAAATTTTTTTAAAATTAGGCTTTTGAAGATATCCTTATTTTGCCCCCTAATATTAAAAAAAATGATCCTTAGCTATGGTTTATTTTGGGAACAACAAATTTAATAGGCTTAAATGGATAGCAAGTAGATAATTTTTCTATAAGTGAAGGATAGAAAAAGATGACCATTCATCATTTCAAACACGATCACTTAGTTCAAAGAGTAATGTACTTGAAAAAATAGATAAAAACTTGTCTTTGTTTTTATTTTCTTTTTCTTTTTTGTGTTTTTTTTATTTTATTTTATTTTTTTATAACCATCAATCATTTTTGTGTGACTGAGGCCCGATCTTGTTGTCCTACTCAAAGTTCTTATGACAATAAAAATGAAGTCATATGGGATGTCCAAAATTTGAGTGCACAATTCACAAAAAGGCTCATTTTGCTTCCAAATTGTCCAGCATTTTGGTAAAATAAGGGAAAAAGGTATTAAGGTATGAAATAAATTGTCTTAGGCAAGAAGGAATTTTGCTTCTTTCAATCACTGTGCCTTAAGACATGAAACAATGATTACTTGAGAAAGAAAGTTCAGGCATTTTTCGTGTCTATGTCATTGAAAGCATTTGGATGATTCAATCATATTGGCAAGATTTGATACATATTGAATTAACAATTAAAATTTTGAAAGAGTATCTTACTTGGTTTTCGAAATTCAAAATGAATTTTCAAAATTGGCTTTTTTTTTCATTGCCTAAGAATAGATCATGGTTTCAATATGTCAAATGATAAAAAGGTTCACAAGCGGGAACTCATATCCCTTAAAAAGATTATGACTGATGAGTAAAATTATTCAAAAGGATTAAAACATAGGAGTGATTAAGAAAAGTGTAATGGTATTTGATGAGTTTTTTTTATAGTAATCACCAATTGCTTCAAGATTCTTATCATAAAAAAATCATAAATTTCCCTTTGAAAAAGCCTATATATATATTTTTTAATCTTAAAAATTGTTTATATGGGATTTTATTGTGAATCATTTCATTTATTATTATTTTTTTTTTGTGAAATGCTTTCCATTTTATGATTTTGAAAATTAGTTATGGGGGACTGTCACTCAAACAAATGCATAAAGATAAAATTTCATAGAAAAATAAAAAAGCATTCATTTATTTCAAAATAAAGTTTAACAAGATTAATTTTAATAACTCCTAAAGACACCATGCACATGTTATACACAAAAGGTTAAAAGTTCAAAAGAAAACCATCCTATCTTGATCTTTTAACACTCGAAACCTTTTTTCCATATTTCAACTTTTCACATTTTGCAACTGGATAGAGTTGACTTTCATTGTTCCATCAGTTTTGGTGTCAGAATACCATTCTTGATAAGATCCTCAACCTTTTCCTTTAGCTATTTGTATTTTCCAAAAAAAATGGCCAATTGCCCTCATATAATAATCACTCTTACCATTAGGATCATATCTCCTTGTTGATGAATTTAGTATTTTTTTAGAGGCACATGAGGTATTGACTTTTTATTAGTAAAGGCAAAAGTTAAGAAATAGAGATTGAAAGTTTCTTTTGGTAATTTCTTTTTCTGTTTTGATTTTTTATTAGTTGGGTAGTAGGCTCAATTGCATGGACAAGATTGTTAATGGTCATTTGGGGAAACTGGCCTAGTTAGTAAAGATATGGGCTTTGATAAATACTGTTTATGATCGAAAATAGGGTTGATGAAAAGGATAAAAACTACATGGGATGAAGTTTTTAGGTAGATACCTCTCAGGTGTGATTACTTGCACTTTTTTTTCATTTTTTTCACTGTATTTCCCTTTTCAACATCAGTTACATCATTCAACTTAATCCTACCATTCTTGACTGCATTTCTATCATTTCCTAGCAATCACCATGTCGGCAAAGTCTTTGGAGATATTCTCAATTATTCTTTCGTAATAAGGAGTATTAAGGGAATTAACAAATAGAATAGGGATTTTTTTTAACAAAGATGGTTGTACTTGGGCTACCATGTCTCTCCATCTATATGAATATTCTTTGAAAGTTTCGGTAGCCCTTATTTTTCATATTCTGTAGGAACAACCTATCTAGTGCCATGTTTTTAGCATACTTGTATTGTGCTAGGAAAGCCCTAGCCAAATCATTCCACAAGCAAATCTTACTTTTGTCTAGCTGAGCATACCACCTTATTGTAGACCCAATGAGACTATCTTAAAACTAATGAATCAACAACTTATCATTATGAGTGTGGCCTGTCATCTTTTGACAATACATGTTGATGTGTTAAAGGGCATTTTGTTCCATTATACTTTCAAAATTTAGAGCTTTAAACTTTTACAGAATGACAAGATTAGGTACTAGACTAAGTTCATTGGCATCAACACTCCCATTATGGCCTTCAATTGCTTTCAATTTCTCTTTCAACAAATCATATTTATCCTTCATCATTGTATCTCCTAATGGATTTGGCACCCATTTTAGTTTCTCCCATTCTTTTGGATCATCCAAATTAGGCACATCAATGGGGTTATAAAGAGAAAGCTTGGGATTGACATTTATTTGAATTGAAGGCAACTTAGCAAAAGTATTAATATGAGATTGATGAGTTGCTGGAGATGCTTATGATATATGAGGGTTTCAAACAATGTATGAGTTAACCTAAGTGGACACAATGGTGCTTCAACTGTTGTTTCCTCCTTTGCCCTATGTGTTTCAATGATTCCTTTTCTTTTTGCCCAACCAGTTAACATCTGTCTTAATTCTTCCAACTTTCATCCATATTCTATTGTATTCCTGTAACTGTTTCTTTGATCTCTTTTGGACCTTTTCCATTTTGTTGATCCAACTTGCATTTTCATTTTTCATAATTTTGGTATAGCTCAAGTGTTGTAAGTGCTCAAATTTAACTGATCTTGTTTCCTAAGATGCACTATCCTTGAATTTTTTATTAATTACCAAAAGTTAGAAAAATATGACGTAAATTCTATTATTAAAATTTTCAAAAATATTTTTTTGCTTTGAAGGTTTAATAAAAGTATATGCATAATCACTACTTCTTGTCTTTAGTTGGCATGAAAAATAATGAAATCAAACAAATTATGCATAATATGCAAGTCTAATTTTATTATTATTGAATGAGCTCAAATTCTTTCATACATTCAAGTCAGGTTATTTAAAGACATTTCTTCCGCTTCAAAAGTTTGGTGAAAACATATTGCAACTATCATTCTTTCTCACAGACTCTTTTAGGTACACCATTATTAAAAATGAACATAAACAGAGCTGTCTATTCATAGAAAATTCAAAAGTTTTCCTTCAGTCCCAAAAGTTTCAAGTTTATACATCAAGAATAATCTAGGATAAGGGCCAAAAAGTGCTAGACTAACTTTTACTCCCTCTTGTTTCGCCTAACAAATCCAAAAGCAATTAACCATAATTGCTAGGAAGGACAACCCTTTGCTTTAAAACTTTTACTTTTTATTCACCATCTTGGCCAATTTGACTACTGCCTACAGCACTGCTTATTATTTCAGCATGGATCGATGAAAGATTTCTATAAATAACTAGCTTCATTTCGACGTCAAAACCTAGATATCAAGCTTCATCAGTCCCTGTATCCTATATTTCAAAGACGTGCAGTCTTCCAAAGAATGGCTCATGACACTAAGATGGTATTTATATCGGGCATTAGGATCATACCATTTGGGATAAGGTGATTTGAGGTGTTCAATAGGGTAGAGGCAATAAGGTAATTTTTTTGAAATAATGGGTATAAATCTATGTAAGATATGGATATTGAGTTAATAAAGGTTTTTCCTTTAGTGTTGCGAGAGTTTTTTTGTTCTATGGTTGTTCTACGTTTTTGGAAAAATGGTGGTCTAGCTAGTTTTTGAGTGAACTGGGAAACTTTGGGTCTAAAATTAGGTTTAGAAAGTGATGATGGGATAGCATAATGAATAAATGGCTATGAAATGTAAGGTAGTGGACATGAATTCAATGGTGAAATTCTCAAAGGTTGCATGAAGTTTGGGGAAGGAACCCTAAGTGCTTAGAAAAGAGGTTGAAAATATAAGAAAGACTTAAGTGTGGGCTTAGACTTAGGATAGTTGATGATGGTTGTTTGAAGCTAAGTGACTCTAGCTTGAAAATCAGACTTTTGAGATTAATCGTTTGTGTAGCCAGTTCAACCATTCCTCAATTGAGGTTGCCCAAACTTTGATCACTATTCGAATCACCCAATGCCTTAGTATGTTCAGGAAAGTGATGGAATTAATAGGAGTAAATTGATCCTGATTTAATGGAATCGAAAGTGACAATGATCCTTGAGGAGCAACAAACTCAAACCCATCACTACCTTTAACCATTTCCATCAATTGAGTACTCTGTTGTTCATCTCATGAAGCTTGAGCCAAAATTCCTCTTGATTCAACTCTAATGTACTAATCTTTACCTCCAATTGATCTCCCATTTTCATCATTCTGATTCTCACCAAGATAGTCATTTTATTCTGAGACTAAGACCAAAAATTCTATACTATTATCCTTATTAAATGAATGCTACAGAAATAATTTCTAACTTATGTGACACACAAAACATGTTTAAAAAATGTCATGAAATTGGAATATGCCTAAAACAATGGATTTTTATATATTCAAGCCCCAAATGGTTAAAATTTCCTCATCCATGAATATGTATGTAAGGAATGTAATGTTATGTTATAGCGATGGTGGGATATGAAATGTAATGTGTGTTTTATAAAACTCTACCATTCATAAATCTATATGCATAAAATGTTATAACATGTTATATGAGTCATGAGATAAATAAATGTAACATACTTGTATGAAATGTATGAACCTATCAAATACGCAAGATATTTCTACATAGAATGCTTATGTTATGTCAACCTAATGAAACTGACACTACTTTAAAATATGTAATGAAATAGAGTGCGTGCACTACCTATTAAGATACGCATGGGAGACATGTATCATTTATCAACATGTGCATAAATGGGATACATATACTATCCATTGATGTTGATGGGATGCAAGTACTATCCATTGATGTGAATGGGATGCAATACATGTATTATCTTATTATGATGTGATCAGATGTGATGCATATACTATCTATTAGAAGGCATGGGATGGGTCGTATATACTGTTCGATTTTTTTTTTTAACATGATGAAAAATGTATGTAAAAGATCAAATGAAAATGTGAAAGACAAAAACAACATTCAAATTTTAAATTCTTTTTGTCTTCTTTTTTTTTTTTTTTTGGAAAATGAAAAAATTTAAGAACACACATTTTTTTATCACACAAAATAATTGGATTTGAAGATTTTTCTCTTTTTTCATTAATTTTTATTTGGCCAAAAGAAAATTTAAGAAAAACCTTTATTTTTCAAGAATTTTTGTTTGTTTGTTTTTTTTTGTTGGATAATGCTAAAAATTTCTTTTATTTTATTTTAAAACATTTCTGAAAATGCAAATTTTGGACAACCACAAATTGACTAAACTATATGTTAAAAGAAAATTTTTGTTTTCTTTAAAAAAAAATGCTTCTTCTTTTTTCATTTCCTTTTTCAAAATTTTAATTTTACCAGCACCATTATTGTTTTACATTATTTTAGTTTTATTTTCATCATCCATACACCTGAATACAAATTGTATTAGAATGTTTCTTTGTGTCTTAATTTGGGTAATTTTCTAAAAAAATGATTGGCATGACTCTACCTAAAGTTGGCCCCTAAAGTTTACAATATATTGAATGAGGATTTATACATCTAAAAGGTTCTCAAATCATTTCTTATTGGCATCCATATAGAACTGGTAAGGTACCCCGATCCTCACTCATTATAGGCTATGAACAAAAAGGGTTTAATCTGAGTGGGAGTATTTCACTTGCCATTACAGCGGTTATCATTTCACAAGAGCATAGGTACTTTATTCCCTCCTAAAAAGTCAGAGCTCAAGTATAAAGCTCATGCGTGATATGAGATGTGTCATCGTCTATGTGAAAGAGAACAGCATCACAATTTCTATCTTACATGCTCCATAATTTGTTAAGAATAACATATACATAAAATAAATAATGAACAAATGACATAACTAAAATGAAATGCATGTAAATTTCTATTACTATTGTTAATTAAAAACAAAGTCAAAATCAAGAAAATTAATGTTAAATACCAATTAAGACCATTAAATCAAAATTAAGGATAACACCTAACTAATTTTTGACCTGACTTTCTAAAAAAATGGCATTCCTAGCAGAGTTGCCAAACTATCATAATGGTTTTGGAGATCGTTAGATGAATTTGAAAACAACAGATGGAGTCGCCACCAATATTTTTTTGCTAGGTGGGATTGGCTACCTATTAAAACTTATCTTCTCAATAAAATTTTAAAACTAATTAAAATTTATTAAAAAGATAATTTTTGGGTCTGCGAAAATAATTTGGGTTTGGGAGTTGGGTACATGTGATGAAAGATTAACACCCCCATGATGCCCGTTTAAAACGGTACCAATTAATTCTATGTTATCTTTTAATTATGACCAAAATGGTCTTAATTTTAGTATTTAAGAACTAATTTTCTTAAATTTCTTTAAAATCATATTTTTAATTTTTAGTATGCTTGAAAAATAATTAAGAACCTTATATATTGAAAAATTCATAAAAGTATTCCAATACTTTAGCAATATTAAAAGGAACCATCTCACCTAAGGAATTTTTAAGAATCGCTACTTGAAATTCTCAAAAATCATATCCTTAGTGCTTCACATTTGTTTCTAGTATTTATATTTTAAAAAAACATAAAATATAATATCTATAATTTAAAACAAATAGTATTTTTCTAAAACTCATTTTTATGCCATTTATAAAAAAATGAGAAATCTTTATCGAAAATTAATCTAAATGATTCAATACATTAGCGGCATTTTAGATAGA
Organism: Durio zibethinus; assembly: GCF_002303985.1. The sequence continues at coordinate 10,929,700 of NW_019167949.1, read as the reverse complement.
TTTTCTTACCTAAAAATTCCTAAAGAATCTTTACTCGAATTTCTTTAGAATCTCATCCTTGGAGATTTATTGTTCGTTTTTTTTTTTTAAATTATTAAAAGTCATATAATAATATAATTATCTTCAAATACATTTGTTTCCTAAAATCACTCTTATTTATTTAGAAAAATTATTCAAAATAGAAAATAATTATAAAATAAAAACTTTACATATTGGAAATAAACTTCTAAATATTTCAATATTTTGGCAATTTTTAGTAGACTTTTCTCATCTAGTGAATTCTCAAGAATCACTACTCAGATTTCCTGAAATCCCATCATTGAAAATTCTCACTTATAATTTTATAAAAAAATGCATGCTTTTATAAATATTTATATTTTTCATCTCCTTAAGAGAATTGTTCAAATTAATTAAAAAATTATATTGAAAAGAGTTTCTAAATATTTCAATACTTTGATAATTTTTTAAAAATCTTTTCTCACCCAAGAAATTTTTAGAAATCACTACTAAGACTTTTCGAAGTTCCATCATCGAAAATTTTTAGTTTATTACATTTTATTAAAAAAAACTTATTTTAATAAATAGTTATTTTTTATTTTTTAATAGAATTGTTCAAATTAATAAAAAATTGTATTGAAAAGAGTTTCTAAATATTCCAATACTTTAGTAATTTAAAAAAAAATTAACTTAGAGAATTCACGGGAATCACTATTGTAACTTTTCGGAGTCCCATCATTAGATTTTTTAGTATTATATTACTAATTTGCCTTTGACATAAGTCTAAAGTGTATATAAAATCAAGTAAAGGCAAATTGAAGTATGAAAAATTAAATACCATCAAATATGCATGAACGTAGGATTCTAATCTATAGTGAAATTAAAGAAGGCATAAAAATTAAATTTATAACGTTAACTATATACCATAGGCGTGTACGAGTACAAAACCCTCATGCAGACCACTTTTCATGTAGTATATGGGCCAGCCAATGAAAAGACAAAAACATAGGCAATAAGGCATACAGACCTTTAGTTTTCCCTAAACCTCTGTATGTAAAAAAACTCCCATGACTTATCAACATGCACCAGAACACACCATTGATTACTTCATGAAAGGGCCCTACAAGCTTATGAAAAGTTTAAAAACAGACCAATGAGCATCTAAAATTTTCAACCTTTCCTTCATATCATAAATGAATGGTGCCTATCATGCTACCAAGTAAGAAAAATTCATGCTCGTGAACCTCATCGTGCAAGGTGTTGAAAGCAGATACTAAGAAAACAAGGTTTTTCTTTTCCTTTAAAGAAAATAAGTCATGAAAACAAAAATAAAATTGGGACTTTAACGTGTAAGAAAAAAAGCCTGCTACTAAAACTAACAAAAAGAAAAAACTTCCATTTCATCTTTCCTTGGATTCCTAGTGCCGCATTATAAGATGAAACAATAGATGAACCCTATATCTCATTCATGTTAATCTTTATATGTATATAGCAATAGTTTTATGGAAATGTTTCTCTTTTTTTTTTTCTTTTCAAGGAATCACCTTTGGTCATTAGATCAAAATCAATAAAAGATCTAATGACCTACATTATTCATTGCAAAGATTAAATTTTTATATCTTCTAAACCCATGAAAAGACTATTTTACCCCTAGTATAAAATTTTCGGTATTTAAACTGTTTTTTAAAAAATTAATGTTCCCATGCTCATTTTTGGGATTTTAAAACACCAAAAATCATAAAATATTATGAAATTTAAATCTAAAAAGTTTTATGAAAATCCAAGCTCAAAAAAGTTAAATTACGAAATACCTTTATAAGGGTATTTTAGTAATTTTATATTTTTGAGGTATTGCTATGATTTCAAATGCTCCAAAAATCATGAAATATTATGAAATTAATATCTAAAAAGTTTCATGAAAATCGAAGCTCGAAAAGGTCAAATTATGAAAATACCCTTATAGGGATATTTTGGTAATTTCATACTTTTTAGGGTACGATTGTAATTTTAAATACACCAAAAATCATTAATGTTATTAAATTAAGATCTAAAAAGTTTCATGAAAATTTGACCTTGAAAAGGTCAAATTATGAAAATACCCTTTATGGGTATTTTGATAATTTCACATTTTTTGGGATACAGCTATGATTTCAAATACATCAAAAATCATGAAATATTATGAAAATAAGATCTGAAATGTTTCATGCAAATTCAAGCTCTGAAAGGTCAAATTACAAAAAAACTTTTTATAGGGGTGTTTTGATAATTTGACTTTTTGGGGTATGACTGTGATTTCAAATGCACCAAAAATCATTAAATATTAAAAAATTAAGATCTGGAAAGTTTTATAAAAATCCAAGCTCAGAAAGGTCAAATTACGAAAATACTAAAAATACTTTATAAAGGTAGGTAATTTCAGACTTCCTGAGGTATGGCTGTGATTTGAAATTCATCAAAAATTATGAAATATTAGGAAATTAAGATCTAAAAATTTTCATAAAAATTCGAACTCGAAAAAGCTAAATTATGAAAATACCCCTATAGGGGTATTTTAGTAATTTAACGTTTCCCCCAGTACAATAAAAATTTTTAGTGTTATAGAAATCCAAATTTCATTTTAAACCACATTGATTCCACTTAGATTGTGAAGTTTAAGGATTGACCTTAGTTCTATTTATTTTGACCAAGTTTTGTATAATTTTGATCAGGATTGATTTTGAGGTTTACTCATTTCATTTATTCTTTATTTTTCATGCATCCATCTGAAAATGTATTATCCATATAAATCTCATGTGAAAGACTTTGACAGTAATCATACGGGTCTCTTTTTTCTTTGTTTATTAGGCTTAAATATCAATGCATTTTATGGGCTATTTAAGAGGCCTTTTTAAGGGTTTCAAATGGGCTTTTAGTTAACCATGCTAAAATGTTTTGGAAAAAATTTAGTGTTTATAAGTGTAAGGAAATGGATATATGCAAATGTGCCTTAAAGATGATAAGATATGACTTTGGGATTGGGGTCTTAAATATAAAGAAACCACTTAGACATTTTAACCTCTGAATAAAGTTTGAGTACGACTATTTATATTTAATATCCAATTTTTTTTATCTAATCTTATTATTGTTTTGATTAAGAAATTATATGAAAAATCTTAATGAAATAAAATTTCCTAAATACCTTATTTTCTAAACGGCATTTGAGAACATATTATTTCATAAAAAATTTTCATAAATCTTTAAAAATTTAGGATGACTTTGGGCTTTTGAGTAGATTTCGAGTTTTAGGATTTTATTTGGGGTTTAAGTTTTCATTTAGGACTTAGGGTTTCATTAAGGGTTTAAGATTTGCATTTAGGTTCTAGGATTTCGTTTTAAGGTTTTACTTTAAGGTTTCATTTTAAGATTTCATTTTAGGGTTTCACTTTAGAGTTTCAAAAATCTATAAACCTCTCTAAAAATTTTTAACATCTAAGCAGACTTTCAGAGTAATCTCATTTTTTATAATTTCTCTAAAAAATAAATTTTTATATTTTATATATATTTTTTTCATGAAAATTATTATTATTTATTTACCTTTGTTATTTTTATTTTTATTATTTAATAATTCTTTAACATCTAGGCAGAATTAAATTTTTAAAATATGATTTTTAAATTCCTCCAACATTTAGGCAGGGATTTCAAAACATTTTTCTTTCTTATTATTTATATTATTACATTTTAAGAGATTTTTTAAAATGTAAATAATAAATAAATGCATGAATATAATTAGAGATGCCAATTAAAAAGCTAATACATGTGCAAAGTTATTAAACAATCAAACATAAATCAAAATAAACATGATCATAATAACAAAAATAATAATAGTAATAATACAAAAAGATATTTAAACATTCATATGACCTAAATTTTTTGTTTAGTTTATTTTATTATTTTTTTACTTAATTCTTTAACATCTAGACAAAATTAAATTTTCTTAAAACCCGATTTTGAATTCCCTTTAATATCTAAGTAAAGTTTTCAAAATCATTTTATTTTTTTAAAAACATTATTATTATATTTATCTAGTTTTTATTTATTTATTTATTTTCTTTTATCCTTAATCAAGCCTATGTAATAGCTAAATGCCATGAGGAAAAAAAAAACAAAGGTAAATTCCTTGGCATACTAAACAAACCGTTCCCACTTATTTTATGTGAAATCTCTCCTAATTTCTTTGCATTTGATACCACCTCCCTCTATCTAAAATTAAAAACCATGAAAGAACAAAAAGGAAAAACCAAGTTTGCATGACAGCCCATAAAATGGCGTACCACAAATCCAAACCAAATGGGTTATAATCCAAAATGCTAAAGCTCATGCACAACTAAAGGAGACAAGCACCAGATCAACACCAGACCAACAAACATGAGCAAAAGGTAAAGTTTTAAGCTCTTTTAAAAAAAAAAAAAATTGACGTGTAAAGAAGACAAATCATAAGCTATGGAAAGATGGAGCTCTAGGCTTCTCTGAACATATTGTAGACACCCAATCTATCCGGGGTCTATTTTTTGGTTTTGTTAATTAATTAAAAAATAATAAAAATGAAAAAAAATGGAAAAAGGTGGTTGAATTGGTGTAAAATTGGGTTTAAGGAGTTTGAGATAAACTGGAAGAGTTGAACAAGATTGAAAGTCCAAAAGAAATTGAGATTTCAATTCAGCTTTAGAGTCTGTGGTTTTAAAACTTATAAATAGATCCATAGATACATAGAAAAAAAACACACAGAAAGTATACAAAAAAATGAAGAGAAAATAGAAGCAAAAAAAAAAGTTCGAAGGCATCTTTAGAATTTTTAGAAAATTTTTGAAGTTTTTAGCATTTTTTTTTTGGGAAATTTTTGGAAATTTTTTAGATTCTGATGATTTTTTTGGCCAACTTTGAATTTTTCGACGTGTTTTTCTAGATTTCGGTAGAACATTCAACCAAAATCTATGTTCTTTTAGAGAGAAAGAGGAGAAAAAAAGGGAAGAGAGAGAAAAAAAGGGAAATCTGAAAGGAAGACTGAGTTTCAGCCTTTTATACCCTTGCAAAACGATGTTGTTTTAGCGTTAATAAGTCCCAAAGATCCACGCGTTTTTGCTTAGGCTGACTTGACCCGATCGCGACCCGATTCGCAAACCCGCATGCCAACCGATATTCAAGCCGAGCCGAGCTGAACTGCTTAAGCTGTGCTCTTAGCCGCTTTTGTGTCTGGAGTCGAGCCGATCCATGCCGAGCCGAGCTGTTCCAGGGTTTATTTTTAATTAATTAATTAATTAATTATTATTTTTAAATTAGAATTATTTGGTATTCCTTAATTTTTTTAATTTTAATTTATTTAATTTAATTTAATTTTTTATTTTTATTTTTGATTTTCCTAAAATAAAATTTCCAAAAAAAATATTTTTGAGAGAAAGTTGAAAGTATCAATTTTTCTTAAAAATAAAATTAAAAAAATATATTTTTGAAGGAAAGTTGAATGTATTAATTTCCTTTGAACACAAAAATAAAAAATATGTTTTTGCGGGAAAGCTGAAAGTATCAATTTTCCCTAAAGATAAAAAGGTTTTTAAAAAATATTTTTAGGAAAAAATTGAAAGTATTAATTTTCCTTGAAAATAAAATTTCTAAAATAAAAACTTTCAAAAAGTATTTTGAGGAAAAGTTGAAAGTATCAATTTTCCTTGAAATTAAAATTTCAAAAAAAAAAACATTTTGAGGAAAAGTTGGAAGTACCATTTTCTTTAAAAATAAAAATTATCAAGAAAAATATTTTTAAGGAAAAGTTGAAGGTATCAATTTTCCTTGAAAATAAAATTTCTAAAATAAAAATTCTCAAAAGTATTTTGAGGAAAAGTTGAAAGTAATAACTTTTCTTGTATAAAAGCAATGAGTTTTTTCTTTTGTAAAATATAAAAAAAGATTTATATTAAGAGTCAAATCATTATTCCTCTTTTTTATTTTATTTTATTTTATTTTTTTTTCTTTAAAAATTTTTAATGTTAAATAATCCGACGATAGAGCTACTACAAGTGAAACAACAGTTTTCTTGTATACTCTTGAGGTGAAGGGATTTTTCTTAATTTTTTGTCAAAAGTATTGGAGTTAATTAAGAATAATTTCCAATAATTAATTACTTGGTAAATTTTTAAGACTTATTGGATAACACAAAATTAAGCTGGTGCCATCTTTCGATAGGCGGTGTGAAGGTGCTATAAACTTTCTCACTCATAATTGAACTCTTGAACCCTGTTCTGGTTAATAGACCCAAACCTATTCTTTTAGGGACCCTTAGTCAAGCATAAGTGTTCCTTGGAAGGATAGATTCTTTAAATAGCCAATCGCACATAAACAAAAAAGATTGGTGGTAACTCCTAAAGTCAATGTCTAGTGATAGATTGCCACATCTATATGTTATGACAGTTTGGCGACTCTATTAGGGAAATGCGAGAGTCAAGCCAGCAAATAAATTTATGTTATCTAAAAGCCTAATAAAATTGAACCTTTTTGTATAGATTTTTTATTCATTTTATTTATTTACTACATTAACTCTGTCATTCATATGCATGTGCATAACATGGCTCTATACCTGAGCTCTGTCCCTTTATGAGGGAGTAAAGTACCTATTGCTTTCGTAAGGTTTTAATGCCTTTACAGTGGCTAGCAAAATACTCCCACTTAAATTAAATATTTTTCGCTTGTAGCCTGTAATGGGTGAGGATTATGGTGCCTTACTAGTCTGTAATAGACAATGATGTAAGAAGCAATTTGGAAACCTTTAGACTTTAACCTCGAACTACATATAGTAGACCTTAAAAATGCCTAACCTATAGATAGAGCCATCTCCTTCCCTTTAGAATTGACCAAAAGTATATGATTCATTCTTTTTATTGTGTGTGACATTTTAATTTATTTACTTGTTTATTTATTCCTCTTTATTTGATATACTAACTTTTTCTCTTATTCATGTTTGCATGATCCATACTCATATCATAAAGTTGTATAAAGAACATTTGCTTGAAAGACGATCTTCAACAATGAATTTTTCATGGACTTCATAAAACGACTAGCTTGCTCTTCGTCTGTATTAGCTCCTTGTGAGTCACCCAACAAAGTAAAGGTCCAGTCGAAAGGATACAACTAAAGAAAAGGGATTGTTTACCAATCGGCTATGCTTCTACCTTGTCTTAAGAGACATCTATCCTTCTCAAATAAAATAATCTAAAAGATTTAGTTGATATATGGAAAAAGATGAGTTCATCAAGATAAGAGGAGTTTTGCTAGAGACATGGGCATATAGCACACCTTCTTGTAGTAAATGTTGACAATCAACTAATTAGAGCTGCAGTGCAATTTTGGGATCTTGCTTTCAAGTGTTTCATCTTCAATGAAATTGATATGATGCCAACCATTGAAGAATATTTGACTTTGTTGGGCTTACACCTCAAGGCTCCTAACAAGATATATGTCAAAAAACACAAGTCAGGATTTCGTAAGGATTTGGCCCATCTTATGGGGATAGACAAAAAAATTATGGATTCTTATACAAAGAAGAAACAAGAACAGGTTTGCCTACCTAGGAAGTTTTTTCATGATTTTCTAGTGTAACATGTCGATGAAGAACGGGGGATAGATGTATTTGCCTTAGCCATATATGAAATTGTGATATTTCCAAAGGTTTTGGGTTATATTGAAATAGCAGTGATTGACTTCTTTGAAAGTGTGATCAATAGCTGTAACCCTTCAACAGTAATATTAGCAGAGATTGTCAGATCTTTGAGTTATTGTTACTGAAATAGAAGGCATGTTATAGGCTGCATACAGTTATTATACTTATGGATGAAAAATCACTTCGAATGGAGAAAAGGTGCTTTCTCGAAGCTTTATATCCACAATCAAGCTTCAATCAAGGAATTCTATGAAAGTGAGTGGTTAGAACAAAAGTCTAAAAAAGAGTGGATAGTTTTCTTACAAAAACTGACAAGTGCCAAAGTAAGATGGTTGGTCACATGGATGAATCGTGAACCTATGCTATATCAGTGTAGAGATAACACTGTGGTTCCACTTTTGGGTTTATGAGGAGCAACAAGTTATACGCCATTTCTAGTGAGAAGGTAGTTTAGGGCAGAACAGTTCATTCCTATAACGCATAAGCTTCATCAATAAAATTTTTCTTATAGTGAGCCAAAAGCATTTCAAAGGATGAATAAGGTGATTAAAGCATAAAAAACCTCCGTAGAGTGAGTCTTGGACCGTTCATTGATAAGGTCACTCAAGGATACTTGGTTTGGAGAGCAAGATGAAAACAGGAAATGGTATTCACTTATAAAAGCTTTCAACCGCCAATAAAAGGAAAGCTTGAAGAGACACCATCAGAATTTGAGCTTGCGATAAAAGAATTTAATACTGAAAAGGATAAGTTAAAGCAAAAAATCTAAAAGCTTCAAAAAAAAAGGATCAATGGAAAGATAGAGCTGAAAAGCATAAAGTCAAAGTTTGCAAGATTGCTAGAGAATGTGACACAGCTGTCAAAGACTTAGCAGAACTACACCATGTACATAAGAGGTTGTGTGTGAAGGTAAGGGCCAAAGAGATAACAATCGCTGAGCTAACAAATGAAAATAAGCGATTAAAGCAAGAATATGTTGAATTAGAGGAAAAAAGTACCCAAGTACAGACAAAAAATAACTTGTTGAATAGCTACTTAAGCAAGGTTGAGATAAAGGTTGAATAAGCAAGAAGACTATATTGCTGCATTGGTTAGAGAGCATAGAGAGTTATCATGCCAAGTATGGTGGTGTAAAAAGGAAAATCTAAGAAGATAAAAGTATATTGAGCACTTAACAACCCAAATTTACAAAGAGGTTTGTAAGGCAAGAGAAATGGTCGAAGAGACAGAAGCATTGAAACAAGTGGTGGCCCTAATAGGAAAACATGGGTAGCGTCTCTTGAACTTCATCGAGGAAGCCAGAGCCCAGTATGAGCAGATCAAATGATTTTATGGTTATAACTCTAGGATGATAAATTCTATATAAATGAAAGTTTTTTAGAATAAATGAAATCTTTTGGTTGAACACTATCTTAAGGCAAATGTTCTCTTTATACATGCATTTTTATTCATTGCATTCTCATTCAATACATTTAACAAAGTAACCATAAGATAGTCATATAAACTTGCTAATTCTAATATATGGTATTTAAGGTTCAAAGATAGCTCCATCCAATAAGAACCTCACCCACCGATATAACACAAAAGCCAGAGCTAGATAAATAGAGTAAGACAACACTCATCAATTTGAAAAATTAGAAAAAGCATAGAAAAGATTGAGAATGAGTTGAGTAAGATTTTGGATGCTCTCAACAAGTTAAATAAGGGAAAAGGGATAGAAGAGAACACAAGCCAACGTGGCCTTCCATCGCAAGAAGTGGTCGACCTTTTATATCCTCAAGTTTTGGTCCACAATAGGCCTAGTCCACACAGGATATACCGTCATAGCAGTTCACATTTCCTATAAAATGCCATCAGCTTTGAACCCAGGGCATTACCATAGCTATGTGAATCCTATCTTCACTGAAAATGTAGTAGAATCGATCCAAGTTTTTGATCTAGATGACTTTAAAGAGAAGAAGAAAGAAAAGAAAAATGTGGTGGAATCTTAAGAAGATTCAAAGATTAATATGCTTGACTAAAGGCTACAACCTGTACAAAGAATTGAGTTTTATGGTTCTGTCGATGCTACTTAGCTATGCTTAGTCCCAGATATGGTTATTTCACCAAAGTTTAAAGTACAAAAATTTGATAAATATGATAGTACAAAGTGCCCAAAGACTCATATCACCATGTACTGTCAGAAGATGGCAGCCCATGCCCATAATGAGAAACTATTAATGTATATTTTTTAAGATAGCCTTACGGGGGGCTCTACTGCTAGGTAGTATATCTAGCTAGACAGAACTTGCATCCATTCTTAGAGCGATATAGCCAATAACTTTATCAATTAATATCGACGTATTATGGATCTGGCTCCTGATGGTTTGTCCTTACAGAACTTGGAGAAAAAAGTAAATGAGTCTTTCAATGAATACGTCTAGAGGTGGATGGATGTAGCTTTTCAAGTACAACATTTTCTAACTGAAAAAAAAAACTACAGTATTGTTCGTTAGCACTTTAAAATCTCTTTATTATGAAAAGATGATAGGGAATGCAACAAAAAATTTCACTGACATGGTGATCTCAGGTGAAATCATTAAGAATGCTATTGAAAATGATAAGTTAAAAAGAGGAGAAACCAATAAGGCATCAAAGAAGAAAGAGATCGAAACTCAAACTGTGAGTTTTGACAAATAATTCAAGGGTTATCAATCCTATCCACCATAAGGTTACTTTTATTCTTCATCCTACCCATACTAACCCATACCACAACCATCTTACCCATCAACATACCAACCTGTTTTTAGCCCCCAAGCTCTCACATATAGCTTTAACATTCAAACTCCTACAAGACCCCAAATTCATCCTATTAGCCTAGCCAGTGGTTCACGAAAGCAATGAATTACTCAAGAAAAACCCATATTTGATCTAATCCTCATGACTTATACAGAGTTATATCGAGAGCTCTATAACAACCACTTAATTATCCTCAGTCGTGTAGAGTTGCTTAAGTCACCCTATCCCAAGTGGTATGATCTTATAGTTTACTGTGACTACCACTATAGAATTGCTAGCCATTCCATTAAAAATTGTATTACTTTGAAACATAAGGTACGATGGTTTATCAATGATGGAATGCTAAGTTTTGATTAAGGAAGAGCAACAACACCTAATGTTAGTGGCAATCCATTGTCTAATCACAATGTCAATGCTTTGAGTGAAAATCAAGAACACATTGATCAGAAAAAGCTTAGAGAGCTACAATGAATTAGGGGGTAAAATGTTAATAAAGATCATTCACCTAATTACACAAGGGCATAATTTTAGAGAATGAAGATAAGACTAGTTGAAAGTTTCTTGTCATTTTAGGATTTCTTTTAGAGAAATGTTAGGATTTCTTTTAGGCAATGGGATTTCATTTGTTATCATTTTAATAAAAAGTAAGTTAATGCATTTCATTACATTTTCTCTTTCATTCAACCACTATTCCATACTTTGCTACCTTTCATAACTTTTTATTTCCATTCTTGAATTCCAAATGATGAATGTTTAGACAATGATAATAATAATTTTGGGATTTGATTTTGAGTACTCATTCACATTAATCTATGGAGACTATTTGAGCAAAAAAAGTCAGCTTCTAGTAGATGTGAAATAGATATATCTTGAAGATATGCAGTTTGTTATAAAGATCCATGAGCTTATTTTTTGTTCAATGGATTATATTTAAGGAAAGCATTCACATTTGAGAGGAAAAATGACCATATTTCTTTTACTATTTGAAAAACCATTCATTGCTATCCCTTTGAGCCTATTATGATTTCTTTTTCTAAAAAATCCCTGACCAAGGATCACCCTCTATACTGGGGGGCATTTTTTTTGTTTGAAAAAAAAAGAGATAAAAGATTGTAAAAGGTCTCAAAGAGAGAAAAAAAAAACAAAATGAAAGAAAGAGAAAAAAATGAATGCCACACATTATTTGGGGCAAAGTAATGAAAATCCTTTTGTAAGGAATAAGATGGAAAAGGAAAAAGTAATGAAGTGATGCCAAGCTGCATCAAGTGAGGATCATTTGGTTTTGAACCCTTTAAACACATGTTTTGAGCCTATTTTTATCCATTTCTTTGATGACCCCTCACCATGGCCTACATTACAACCTTTAAAAGTCCATTTGGATCAAATGTGTATGCTTGAATTGAATGGTCATATGTTGGGCTAAGGCATGCTCATGAAGGAATGACAGAATCATGCTTGGTTGCTCTAAAGATTGATGTGAAAAAGATATTAATAATGGGTGAAAGAAAAAAAGAAATAAAAAAAGAAAAAAAGAGAAAAAAAAAAAAAAAAGAAAAAAAAGAAAAAAAGAGGAAAATGGAAAAAAGTGAACAGAGAGACTTAAGTTGAAAACCCGAAATGGCGATTTAAGTAGAAAAACCTCTAAGCTGAGGTTGGATAAACGATTCACATGGATGGAAGATCAAAGACATATGAAGATCCTTCAAAGCTGAGGTGAAGTTTGATGAGCTCAAAATGATTTCGATAGTCAATGGAATGAGTTTTTGAAAAAGAATCCTGAATTAATGTTCAGAATTGTCTGGATATTCATTGTTTGGGTATACCATTCATCCCAATGACATGTATCCAATTTATTTCTTTCCCTATTCATTTTGCACCAAACTCGTCCTTCATTGATTACCTTTATCTCAAATCACCCTGTGTTCCTTTATTGTTGCATCCTCAGAATAAATCGAGAAAATGTATGAGTGCATTATATTTGTCATGATTTGAAATGATGATGAATGAATGACAATGTGCTTAAAAGATTCTTGCATTCCATTGAAAAGAAATCTAAGATGATAAGATGATTTAAGAAGACATATGGCGTGATCAAATAAGGAATATGATGATGGATTGGTCAACAAAATGAAGAGAAGGCAAATTTTTTTTAAAATCGAAATGGTATGTCCAAGTAATGAATATGGGATGAATTGATCGACATAACCTGTGAGTTGTGACAAAAAAGTATGGGGCAATGGGCAAAACAGGTGCTAAAAAGCCCATGAACAATGATCAAGTGATGGAGGATGAAATTTACTCTGAAATACTGAGAAGCCCATGTACGATGATCAAGTGATGAAGGATAAAATTTGTACTAAGAAGCTTACAAGCGATGACCAAGTGATAGAAGACAGAATTTATTCTAAGATGGCTAGTGCTAAGAAACTCAAAATGATGGACTCTTAAGAGCCATATTACCACAATTATTTAGGATTTCATGACATTATTGACATCCGCATTATATACATCATATAATCATCGTTGTTTAAATAGTATATGCATATAATTTGATGAATTAAAACTTTGTTTAGACATGCATGGCATTATGAGAATCTAGGTTATTGCATTTGCATCATTAAGAAGGCATTTGCATCTTTGATCAAGACATTTATTGTATGCACAATTTTGAGTCACTTGGAAAAGAAATTAGGAATCTTTTGAATTTTTGAGTTCTCAAATGAGAATCTTTGAGGTGTAAAACCCAAAATTTGTCGAATGTGAATCTTCGAACTCAAATGAGAATATTTGAATTTCAAATGAGAATTTTTGAGGTGTGAAACCCAAAATTTGTTGAATGTGAATTTTTGAACTCAAATGAGAATCTTTGAGTTTTGAATGAAAATCTTTGTGGTGTGAAACCCTAAAATCTGTCAAATATGAGCCTTTAAACTCAAATAAGAAGCTTGAAATTTTTGGATGTGAATCTCCAAAATTCAATTGAGAATCTTTAAATGGTGGATGCGAATTTTGCAATTTGCAAATACGAATCTTGAGATCTTGCAAATTTGAATCCTTATGAAACTAAAATTTTGAGAATCAAATTTCAATGAATTCTTACAAAGCTAAAAGGTTTTTGCGAATCTAAACCTTTTATGTTCGAACTCAAATTGTGAATCTTTGAGTTTTCATTACAAATTTTATCAGATTTGATTTACGACTCCTTTGGACATGATTGTCAATGAGCATTTTATTTTTCAAAGTTATAGGTACCTTTGTTTATATGAGCAATTTATTTTTTCAAAGTTGTGGTGCCTTTGTTTAAAAGAGCGATTTACTTTTTCAAAGTTGTAGTGCCTCTGTTTAGAGGAGCATTTTATTTTTCAAAATCGTTGAGCCTCTTATTAGAAGAGCCTTGTTCATTTTTCAAAAGTCGTTGAGCCTCTGTTTAGATGAGCTTTGTTTATTTTTCTAAACTCGTTGAGCCTCTATTTAGAGAAGCTTTGTTTATTTTTTTCAAAGTCGTTGAGCCTCTGCTTAGAGGAGCTTTGATTAAAAAAAAAAGAATGTGTCAGCATAAGTGGGGTGTCTATGTCTTTGCACAATTTCTATTGCACAAAAAACGCACAAAGAGGAGCAGTTGTAGACACCCAATCTGTCCGGGGTCTTTTTTTTGTTTTGTTAATTAATTAAAAATAATAAAAATGATAAAAATGGAAAAAGATGGTTGAATTGGTGTAAAACTAGGATTAAGGAGTTTGAGATATACTGGAAGAGATTGAACATGACTGAAAGTCCAAAGGAAATTGGGATTCCTATTCAGGTTTGGAGTCTATGGTTTTAAAGCTTATAAATAGATCCATAGATACATAAAAAAAATACACATAAAGTATACAAAAAAAATAGAGAGAAAACAAAAACAATAAAAAAATTCGAAGGCAGGTCTAGAATTTTTAGAAAATTTTTTGAAGTTTTTGGCATTTTTTTCTGGGAAATTTCTAGAAATTTTCCTGATTTTGGTGAATTTTTCGGTGATATTTGAATTTTTCGACGAAATTTTCCAATTTTCGACGTGTTTTTCTAGATTCCGATAGAACATTCAAATGAAATCTGGGTTCTTTTAGAGAAAAAGAGGAGCAAAAAAGGGAAAAGAGAAAAAGAGAAAGGGAAATCTGAAGGAAGACTAAGTTTCAGCCTTTTATACCCTTGCAAAACGACATCGTTTTAGCTTTAATAAGTCCTCAGGATCCGGGTATTTCTGCTTGGGCCGACCCAACCCGATCATGACCCGATTCGTAAACCTACATGCTAGTTGATACTCAAGCCGAGCCAAGCCAAGCAGAACTACTTAAGCCGTGCTTCCTAATCGCTTTTGTGTCTGGAGCCGAGTCGAATCCACACCGAGCCGAGTCGTTCCAAGGTTTTTTTTTAATTAATTAATTATTTTTTTAAATTAGAATTATTTGGTATTCCTTAATTTTTTTTATTTTAATTTTAATTTTAATTTTAATTTAAATTAAATTTTTAATTTTTAATTTTCCTAAAATAAAATTTTCAAAAAATATTTTTGAGGAAAAGTTGAAAGTATCAATTTTCTTTGAAAATAAAATTTTAAAAAATATTTTTGAAGGAAAGTTGAATGTATCAATTTCCTTTAAACACAAAAATAAAAAAAATATGTTTTTGGGGGAAAGTTGAAAGTATCAATTTCCCTTGAAAATAAAAAGGTTTTAAAAAAATATTTTTAGGAAAAAGTTCAAAGTATCAATTTTTTTTGAAAATAAAATTTCTAAAATAAAAATTCTCAAAAAGTATTTTGAGAAAAAGTTGAAAGTATCAATTTCCTTTGAAATTAAAATTTTAGAAAAAAAACATTTTGAGAAAAAGTTGGAAGTACCAATTTTCCTTAAGAATAAAAATTATCAAGAAAAATATTTTTGAGAAAAGTTGAAAGTATCAAATTTTCTTGTACAAAAGCAATGAGTTTTTTTTTTTTATAAAATATAAAAAAGGATTTATATTAAGAGTCAAATCATTATTCCTCTTATTTTATTTTATTTTATTCTCTTTTCTTGAAAAATTTTTAATGTTAAATAATCCGACGATAGAGCTTTTACAAGTGAAACAATAGTTTTCTTGTATAATCTTGAGGTGATGGGATTTTCTTTAATTTTCTGCCAAAAGTATTAGAGTTAATTAAGAATAATTTTCAATAATTAATTACTTAGTAAATTTTTAAGACTTATTGGATAACATGAAATTAAGCTGGTACGATCTTTTGATGGGTATTGTGAGGGTGCTATAACCTTTCTCACTCGTAACTGAACTCCCGAACCCTGTTCTGGTTAATAGACCCGAACCTATTCTTTTAGGAACCCTTAGTTAGGCTTAGGTGTTTCTTGGAAGGATAGATTCCTTAGATGGCCAATTGCACCTAAGCAAAAAAGATTGGTGATGACTCCTAAAGTTAATGTCTAGCGATAGATCGTCGGATCTATATGTTATGACACATACAAAGTAATGGACATGAAAAAAATTGGGCTCTAAACTTATTCCTACAAAGCCTTGTACATGAAAAAGAAAAAACAAAACACATGGACCAGAATGAAGCCCTAGACTTCTGTAAACAGGCTATGCACGGAATCAACAAGTAAAGAAAAGACAAGAACAAACTTTAAGTTGCATACCGCAAACTCACGTAAGAGAAATGATTAAACTACATGGGATGAAGTTTTAGGCTTTTACAGGCCCACCTCATGCAAAAAAAGCAAGCAAAGAAGAGTGACAAACAACGAGCTCTAAGTCTTCCCTACACAATAAAAGACAAAACTGATTTGCTCAAAAAAAATTCCTTTTAGCCTTGAATCCAGAAAACTTAAAGATAGAAGATGAGAAATGTAACTGAAGCAAAACCTGTCCAAAGGAACCCTTTCTAACTTTTAAAAATTCATGTTATAAAGCTTTTTAAACCTCCATATATATCAGATACAATACATGAAACAAACTTATATTATATGCATTTGTAAAGGAAAAAAAGAAAGAGAAAAGGCTACATCTTGTTTCTTGTTCCTATTTTTATTTTTTCTTGGTCTTTCTGGTTTGCTTTCTTGAATGCTTCTTTTTTCCTCTGGCTCTTGCTTCCTTTCTTTTGCTAGTTTCCTCCTTTCTACTGCAGTTTTTTTTTTGTTTTTTTCCTCTTCCTCTTTTTGTTGTTGCTAGTTTTTTTTGGTATTTCATTCTCCTTTCATTTATGCTTCTTTTTTCTTTCTGGTTTCTTTTTTTTTGCCTTTTCTGTTTGCTGCCAATTTTTTTGGTTTTCTCCTTTCAATATCTGCTTGCAATTTTCGCTTATAGTTTCTACTTATACCTCCCACATTCTTAGCTTCATGCCATCAATTTTTTTTTTGTAGTTTTTCTTCACGTCTCATGCATGGCTTGGCTGGGCTTCCTCTCTTTTTTTTTTGTTTTTTTTTTATATGAACTTAGCCATTTTAAACAAGGCCAAATAGGCCTTTGTTTTAGCTATATTAGATGGCCCATTCGGCCCTTTGTTCCCTAGCTATGTTTGATGGCCCTTTCGGACCTTTCTTTTCTTTTACTCAAAATTTTTTTAACCTTTTTTTATATATATTTTATTATTTTAAATTATTTTCATATATTATTATTATTTTTTATTTAATGGCTAACAATGGGCCATTAATGGGTTCTAAAGATGAATCTTTTATCAAGCCTTTTTATTAAGCTATTTTAGGTATTCATTTGGGCTCTCACTACAGAGTCAACATTGGGTATCATAACAAAGCATTTAAAAATGGAGCATGTAATGAGCTTGAAAAGTGATGATCCTAATTATAAAAACAAGTTTGGATTAAAACAATAAAATATCTTGAATAAAAATTAGATGTCTATAGTTGCCTCTCTTTACATATTTTTGAGGATCAAGAATAATACAAAGATGTAAACAATAGTTTTGTTCGAATGCTACTTCTTAAGGAGAGTTTTTTATTTCATTCATTTTTTTGTTTTTGTTTGTTGAAGTTTTGTTTTCTTTTCTTTTGGTATCTAAGCTAAAAATGATATAGATTAATCTACAATTGCAAAAAGTGATTAGGATTGACACACTGGTCAAAAAAATAAGAATAATTGAGACTAAGCTATGATTTTAAAAAATAAAGATGACTGAGATTAAATTACAAATTAGGAAAATAATAGACAATCGTGACTAAACCACAAGTCCAAAAATAAAGATGATCAAAATTGAAGCACAAGTCAAGAGAAAAAGGATGACTGGGACTAGCAAGTCAAAAAATAAAGATGATCGAGACTAAATCGTAAGTTAGAAAATAAAATGATAGGAACGAAATCGCAAGTTGAAAAACAAAAATGACTAGGACTAAGCCGCAAGTCAAAAATAAGGATAATTAGGCTTGAATTGCAAGTTAAAAAATAATGATAACCAGGACTGAACCCTAAGTCAAAAAATAAGGATGACTGAGATTGAATCACAAGTTAGGAAACAAAAGTGATCGAGGACAAATTTTCTTCCCCAGGCTAATGAAACCTTGTTTTAAGAAAAATTTATGATTCCATTTAACATCTTCTCTTAAAAGAGGTTCAACATGATTTATCAAAAAAATATATGCAATGCATATGACTACTATAATAGATCTAGATGATAGAAATGCAATCAATGATTTATACCATGCATTTCTTGATCATGTTAATTCAATGTTCGAGATTAGTTAAGCTCTTCCAAACTTTAAATGTTGACCCCAATATCTTCCTTTTTTGTTTTTATGCCCTTTTCTTTCTTTTCTCTTTTTTTATTTTTTTATTTTTGATAAATGCTTTTCGTGACCTTTACTTATTTGAAAGCTTCTCCAAGTTCACTACAGGGATTTAGGTCTTTAGTGGCATTTATAAATGCCACTAAATGATTTTTGGCGTTTGCAAAAAATGTCACTAAGAGTGTTGGCTATATACGTGTCAGGAAAAATAGCAGCATTTTATAAAAAACGCCGCTATTTTAATGATGTTTGTATCTGAAAAATACCGTTAATTTAGTGACGTTTGTATAAAAAAAATGCTGCTAATATGATGGTATTTATATCATAAAACGCTATTTTATTAAGCAGCATTTGTCAGGACACTCACTGCTAAATTAGCAGCATTTGTATCATAAAAACACCATTAATTTAGTAGCATTTTTATGATAAGAATGCCTCTAATTTTAATGGTATTTTATGGTACAAACATCACTAAATTTAGAATTTAGTGACATTCTTAAACATGAATGCCATGAAATTAAGAATTTTTTTTAAAAATTTCTTTTAATATTTATTATTTTCATTAATAGAAAATGTTAAAAGAAATAAAATTGAACTTAAATTTAGAAAATGAATTTAATAAATACATAATTCACATTCAAATATATATGTAATTAACATAAAGTTTAATAATTAGTATAATAACATTCAAATTATTTTAGTACATTAATCAAAAAATTTAAAATGTATAAAATTGATGACTGCATAGATTTGAAAAACTACCATTTGATGAAGGAATTTTTTCACCTTGGTCACTAGCATGCTCAAGAACCTACTGAATAACATCATATAAGTTTTAACACTTAATAATAAGCTATTTTTTATATTAAAAAATATAAATATTTACTAAATAACCTGAGTTGGTAGACCACCGAGATTAGTTTCTGAAAATTGTTGTTGTAAAAAATTCATAAGATGATCAAATCGATCGTGCAACTACTAAAATTTTGCACGCTTTTGGTCTCTAGCACATTTTTCTTCAATTTTGGCACGCTCATGTTCTCTTTTTACTTCCATTTACTAGAAATGTTGTTGCATAGTTTGCAACTCCTCTCTCAATATGGAAATGTCTCGCGAAGACTGACTTCTGAGAGCTACGTCCATAATAGGTAGATGGTTTTAGACCCATTCCAAGGTCTGGGACCCGTCCATGCCTTTCTTTTTCAACAACTTCTATGAAAATCTGATTTTTCAATTCTTGTATATTGACAAAACCATCAGATGCTACTTCAATCTAAGTAGCTATTTTCTCTTTCGCTTTCTCTTGTAAATTAATAAGATAAAACTATCAAGTTTAATAATTAATTCATAATATATTAAAAATAGTAAATATATACTTTCTATTAAAATAGATGTAATAAATTATCACAATTTCTTGTGTTTCAACATTCAAGTAAGATCTATCTTTTTTTTTATGTGTTAAGCGAAAAAGTTTCACATGTCCAATTTTATCACCCATCTCAATCTCTTATATAAAAACATATGTTATTGTTAAACAAATATCAACCATAACTTATTCATGCATATCAAGCTTGTCAATCAAGTTCAAAATTTTGAATAAGTTTAATATTATATATTTAATCTATTTAAATTGTTTAAATAGAAATATAGCCACAAAATTATATTTTTGCCCTACAACAACACAAGAGTCTTAAACAAACATAAACAATAAAAGCATTTTGTCCTTTCACACATATTGATAATAAAAACCAAATTCAATTATTTGGACAAGTTTTAATATCATGTATTAAGCCATCCAAACTGTTGAAAGCCATCTAAAAGTTTAATTTGTATTTTTGCCTTTAAAAGGCAATAATAGTCCCAAATAGATGTAAACGATAACTTTTTCACACATATCAATCGCAAAAACCAAGTTCAATCATTTGAACAAGTTTAATATCATGTATTAAAGCTATCCAAACTGTTAAAATAGAACAATACCAACAATTTTGTATTTTTACCTATTAAATGCACAAAAAGTCCTAAATCGATGTAAATAATAACTTTTTTATGCATATCAAATGTAGAAACTAAGTTCAATACTTTGGATAAGTTTAATATCATGTATTGAAACTATCAAAACTATTAAAACATAACAATAATTGTTAATTTGTATTTTTACCTTTTAATGGCATAAAAAGTTCATTCATTCGGATAAGTTTAATATCATAAACTTACTATTTCTTTTTGCTTTCTTGCAAAACTTTTTGATCCAATTGTATGGCTATATTTTTGTTGCTTTCTGCTACCAATCCCAATTGGTTCTTTTTTCTATCATAAAAAATAATTGCGTATATGGTAGAAATACAAATATTACCAACTTAAAGCATACAACACTTTTATTATTTACAACTAATATTAAAAGTTATAAATTAGTACCTCTCCTTTTCTTAAGAACCAAAATCTAATTAATTGTTCATATTACCACCTAATCATATTACGGGATAGATTTTTCATTGTGGCCTCTGCAATAGTATTTTGATCGAAATACTTTTTCTTCAAATTATGCTTAT
Source organism: Durio zibethinus (assembly GCF_002303985.1). Next base: position 10,908,920 of record NW_019167949.1, on the reverse strand, counting down.
AGTCTTTCCATTTCTTTCCCAATGACTTAAGTACAAATAAAGTTGGTATTTCAAGTACAAATCTTGACTGTAATAATACAAAAAGAAAAGTTTGAATCAATAAACCAAATGTAGAATAATTATATTTTATATGTAATTAATTATACTAATACTTTAATAAAGTTTAAAGCATCGGTCTTAACTTTTGCTGGAACTTTATGCCATGTTTTATAATGAATAAGCAATTTCATTCCATTACGGGCAATCATGCCTAGAAATCCAGTCAACAGTTGAGCCTCTTTACCAATTGGTTGCTTATAAGAGTTTGTAGGTAGTACAATATACTTGTTCGGAGGTAGTGCAAACAATTCCTTCAAAGTTGTCCAGCCTTTGGTCCTCCATTGACCATTGTTATCAATTGTAAAAAATAAAAAATCAATTTGTAAATTATCTTCACTTTAATCATTATAATCAAATTCTAAATATAGGGTATATGATACCTGTATTCAAATTAAAAGCAGAATCAATTGATAGGATACTATCTAAACCTAGACCTCTCGTATTGCCAGATCCAATAGCAATTGAGGGGTTAGATGTGACTAAATTAAAATCGACAGTATGTTCATTTCTCTCTAAAAGATTCAGTCCATAGCTAAGATCAACAAGTGTCGCAAACGGTTCTGAACTAATATCTTTGATATGTATTCCTGTCAATCTACTCCTCCGCATTATAGCTTAGCTACATCATAAAAGTGAATATATAAAAGATATTAGTTTAGAACATATATAAAGATATTGAGAAGTTAAGAAATCATAACCAATGATATATAAAGAACATATCGATTTAATTAAATTAAAAGATAATGTATGATTTACAATACAATAAATATACAATAGTAAATGTGACTTAATTACATACAAGCATTTATTACATTGTGTCTTAAACATTCAAATTACAAAATATAGATGATCCATCATGGTTCATAAATGTCTTCATTAACATTCATGGACCCACTGAGTAGAGGTACTAGAGATATTTTCATCTAAGTTTTGTTCAATAACAGGATAACATGTAGTTCCATGTTCAACATCATCTCTGGTATCTAACCCCATATCAAATAAGTCTTAGGTGTGTTTCAAAGAATAACAAACCAACCCAATTCTTTAAGGTTTTCAGAATAAAAAACTTGTTTGACTTGAGATGAAAAAACATAATGTTCATTGATGAGCTGTTGTCCAATGTGAATTAATTAAGAAAAATTAACAAGTGTAAATCCAATCTAATATTTCTTAATACCCCTCACATTTTCACATTAGCCCAATCACACTGAAATAAGACAACTTTTCACTTGCCATTATAATCCAACTCAATGATGTCATTAATCATACCATAATAGTCAACATTTTCCTCTAAAGGGTTTGTGTCCCTAGCACTAGCATAGCTAGTAGTTGATGAAGTAACAACAACTCTTGAATTTTGTATACTTCTAAATCTCTCATGGGATTTAGAGTGAAATCTAAATCCATTGATGATGAAACCTCTGTATCGTTTCACAATCTTGTTCGGACTTTGTGAAAGATACTTCACCTTGTCACTAACAAACCTTCCACTCCAACCTATAAAGTGGAATAAAATATATAGATGTTACTAATGTTAGTTATACCGTATGAACTTTATGTAGATTTCTCATAATAGGAAGTATGGCATTACTCACAGTTGCCCCTAACCATTCATGAAAGTTTTTAGCGAACAACTTATCAAGTTATTAAGGGTTTGATTGTCGATAATGTGCATGAGCACTCAAATTATTTTGATACTCTCTACAAAGCATCTTGATAAAGTATTAACAATAAAAAAAGTACAATAAATTATGCATAATGGAATGAATTATTTCCTTGCAAAAAAACTTACGTGTGAAATGATTCAATTGAGTCATGATGAAAGGAACATATCGATGTGCTTGTGCCTAAGATTTATTATCTAACTTTACCATTTCAGCTTTCCTTATTGGTTGTCCAAAACTTTCAAAAAGATAACTATAGGCAAAGTCAGTATGTTGCACACTAACATTTTTCGATGGTCTATTAATTCTCATTTCAACATCTTCCAAATAATGAGAACAAAATGTCATTCACTCTTCTACTAAATATCCTTCAACAATAGAACCTTTTAGGTAGCATTTGTTACGACAATAAGACTTTAACCTCCCCAAAAACCTATGGTATAAAACATTTGTCATATATCTTTTTAACTACAGTGAAACGATCAACACTAACAACCTAATAAAGCTATTAACAAATAATACCTTTCGATAGGATACATCCATCGATAATAAACCGATTCATCAACTTTTGCTTTATATGGAAGGTGGATAACCAAATGCATCATAATAGTGAACAAGTTTGGAGGGAAAATCTTCTCTAAATGGAATAAAGTAATCGCGGCTCAATCTTCAAGTTTGTTAAGCTTTTTCATATTTAGTATTTTCCCACATAGAGCTTTAAATATGTTAGTGACTTGATTTGACATTAATGAACGTAAAGTAAAGGGAAGTAAGTCTTGCATCAAAATGTGATAATCATGTGACTTCAATGAGAAAAGTTTTCGCTCCTTCAAATTCACACATCTCGATATATTTGATGCATAGCCATCCAAAACTTTCACATTTTTCAAAACCTTGCAAAACACATCTTTCTCAGCTTTAGAAATCCTAAAACAGGCAAGAAGCAATTGGTATTTGTCATTAGGAAGCAATTTCGGATAAAGGTCAGGGTAAATCCCCATATTAACTAGGTCAAGCTGACTCTTTAAGTTATCTTTTGATCTTTTATTCACATTGAGAATTATCCCGATAAAATTTTCTCAAATATTTTTCTCTATGTACATCAAATTAAGGTTATGATGTAATAAATTATATTCCTAATAAGGTAACTAAAAAAAGATACTTTTTTTTTTTCATAACTCAAACTCATTGGAGTCATCTTTTTCATCTTTCTTCTCATCAATTTGAACATCAAGATCACCAACTTAAGTATCAGTATTACCAACTTGAATAATATGAGGCCAAACACCTTCAAAGATGTCCTTCATTCTTTTCCTTGATTGAGTCATTTTTTCATAAGTGAAATTGATATCTTTTAACTTTGACAAGGTATTAGACCCATTATTTAGTAAAAGTGATCTTTTCAACTCTTTAGTTCCATCAAAGAGATGTTTTTGGAATCTAAATCAATAATTATCATCTAACCAATGACGATGTGCCATATAATTGAACTTCCTAACATTAGGTAACCGCTTCAAACATGTCGGCGTTGCATAACATGCACAAGCATAATGACCTTTCATGCTCCAACCAGATAAATTCGTATAAGCAGAAAAATCATTGATAGTCCATAATAAAGTAGCATGCATATTAAAGTTTTCTTTTTTTAATGCATCATAAGTTTTAACTATTTTCTATAATTGCTTTAACTCTTTAATAAAAGGTTGTAAATAGATGTTTATATCATTACTTGGACCTTTTTCCTCAGGAATTATCATAGACAAGATAAATGATTGTTGCTTCATCATAATCCATGTTGGCAAATTGTACGAAATCAATACAACTGGCCAAGTACGATAAGAAATACTTATTATTTTGAAGAGGTTGAATCCATCAGATGTTGGTCCAAGCATAACATTTCAAGGATCAACTACAAAGTCTGAAAACTTAAAATAAAATAATTTTCATACCAAAGAATCTATAAGATACTTTAATGATTTATCATTTGTCCACTTATCATGATGCCACCTCATAGAATCTATAGTTTTGAAAGACATGAAGAGTCATTGAAGTCCTAGTATTAATGAAAAATAGTGTAAAACCTTTACAAGCTTCTTTTTTACATAGAGCTCATCACCATCCTTATTCAACCTTTCATTGGGATTTTTATCCACTAATGAGAAATACCACACAAATGACAATATTCTTGATTTTTTCTATCACCCTAATACAACATGCAATCATTAGGACAACTGTGAATTTTCTCATATCTAAGACCCAAATCCTTGATCATCTTCTTTGATTCCTTACAAGATTCAAAGATTTTTGTAAAAGGAAATGTTTTTTTCATAAACTCCAACAATAAAGTCAAAGAGTTTTTTGTCCATCCACATAAGCATTTCAAGTGAAAAAGATGAACATAGAAAAATAACCTTAAATGCTTCGATCCCTTATAAAGTTCTTCATTCGTATCTTCAAGCAACCTATAAAACTTTGATGCTTCTCCTCTAGGTTGTTGGTCACCTACACCTATCCCATGTTCACCAAATTCATTCATTTCAACATTTGACTTATTAAATCCATCATTTTGGGGAGACGGATTATAGAAATGTTGGTTAAGAATGTTAAAAGCATCTCACAACATGCATTCAATGTCATTTGCTATAAAAGAATCATGTTGGTGTTGGGGAGTCTTTGAAGTTGAAAGAGCTCTAGTGGAAGACCTTGACGGTACAGACTCTCTATGAAAATACCATTTAACATATACCAAGACAAATTTAATACAAATTAAATGTTTGAAAATAACTTCATGCATTTGCCAATCGATATTAGCACACTCTACACATGGGCATAATATTATATTATCTATACTTGTATTCTTAATGCAAAATTAAGAAAATTTTCCACTCCATCTTTAGACTCTTGACTTAATCTTGACTTTTGCATTCAACTTTTATCCATTTAGTACTTGCTACATTATCACACCAATTGTATATAAATAATTTATATGAAAATAACATGTAAAATACTTAATTTTACTATGTTTTAAGCTAAAATAATAAAAAAACCAATATTTACAGAAGACCAAAACTCCTTGTTATGAAGTATTTTCTAAGCTACCGATATAAAGTATTTAAAACTCTGCTACTAACCCATATATTAGCCTAGAGTATTTGTAATTAGGGCTGAAATAAGGTAAAGCTGGTTCATAGGAAACCTACAAAATTAAGAAAATGAGAGGGAAAAGAAAGTGGATGATGGGTTCTAAATGCGTATTTGAGGAAGGTGGATTTTGGAGAAAAATTTTAAACCAAAAAAAATATCACAAATTACAAAAGCTGAAGGAATAGTAGAATCAAGTAAAAGCTAAAGCAATTAACTAAGGAATAGTCAAAATAGGGTTTCAAAAGACAAAGCTCGAATACTAAAAGTTGAAGGAAAGGAAAAGTAAATTGTAGTTGATCTAAAAAGAAAAATAGTAGATTAATGAAGATAAAGCTTAAAGTTAGGGATTGGATGTGCTAAGTTTGGGGATAATTTTATTGGAGTTTGTAAGACATACATGCATACATTTGACAAATAAAGGCGTTTTCAACAAATAAATGCCTTCAATAATCCCCGCCTTCATTTAACCCTTCAAATTTTTTAAAGGACTTTATTAAAAGTATTTTTTTACAAAAAATACTTTCAATAATCTCCTCTATTTTTATTAGGTGAATATCACTGAAGATGGTTTTTGACTATAAAAGCTTTCACTAATTCCCTCAAATTTTTTGAAAGAATTTATTGAAGGCATTTTTTTACACAATATGCCTTCAATAATCCTTTTCATTGTTATCAGGGGAATATCTGTGAAGGCATTTTTCTACCAAAAATGAAGGCAATTTTCTATCAAAAACACCTTTAATAATTCAATAAAATTTTGACAATGAGATAATTATAGGCATTTTTGACTAAAAATGCCTTCACTAATTCACTAAAATTTTTTAAAGGAATTTATTAAAGGTTTTTTTTTTTTTTTGCATAATATGCCTTCAATAATCCCCTCAAATTTTAATGAGATTTTTAAAGGCATTTTTTACTAAAAATACTTTCAATAATCTCCTCTTCAAAATTTTTAAAAGAAATTATTGGAGGCATTTTTTTTATAAAATGCCTTCCATAATCCTTGTAATATTTTTAGACTGGATTATTGAAGGCATTTTTAGTATGAAATGCCTCCAATAAACAAGCTATTGAAAAAATGAATCGGATTATTGAAGGCATTTTCTAAAAATATGCCTTCAATAATTTTTTTTTAAAAATTTTATGGGATTATTAAAGGTGTCTTTTAGTAAAAAAACAACTTCAATAATCTCGTAGTCAAATTTTAAGGGGATTATTGAAGGTATTTTTGGCAAAAAAATAGCTTCACTTATAATTTTTATATTAGTGAAGGCGATGAGATTATTATAGGCATTTTGTTTATACAATGCCTTTAATAATCCTTGTAATATTTTTGGACTAGATTATTGAAGTCGTTTTTGGCATAAAATGCCTACAATAAACAAGCTATTGAAAAAATGGATCGAATTATTGAAGGCATTTCCTACAAAAAAAATATCTTCAATAATTTCCTTTTAAAAATTTTTTGGGATTATTAAAGGCATCATTTAGTAAAAATGCCTTCAAAAATCTTGTAATCAAATTTTAAGGGGATTATTGAAGGCATTTTTGGCAAAAAAAAAACCTTCACTTATAATTTTTATATTAGTGAAGGTAGTGAAATTATTATAAGCATTTTTTACTAATAACACTTTCACTAATCCATTCAAAAATTTTAAAGGAATTTATTTAAGGTGTTTTTTTTGTATAATATGTCTTCAATAATCCCCTTAAATTTTAACAAGGAGATTTTTGGAGGCTTTTTTTGACTAAAAATCCTTAAATAATATCCTTTTCAAAATTTTTAAAGGATTATTGAAGGTGTTTTTGCCATAAAATGCCTTCAATAAACAAGCTATTCAAAAAATGGACCAAATTATTGAAGGTGTTTTCTAAAAAAAACACCTTAAATAATTTCCTTTTAAATTTTTTTCTTTGGATTATTAAAGGTGTCTTTTAGTGAAAAAGCCTTCAATAATCTCGTAGTCAAATTTTAAAGGGATTATTAAAGGCATTTTTGGTAAATGCCTTCTCTTATAATTTTTATATTCATTCCTTTGTCTTGAACTTCATAATCACAAACTGCTATTACAAAGAACGATTAAAAGCTATATTAATCAACCAAACCAAACTTCTTAAACACTTTTAGTTTTACTTTTAGTTTCTTTATCTATATTGTTGTCGTTGACCTTTGAATAACTCAACACCACACACCTCTCTGTTTATCGGTATGTCTTTATTTTATTTGTTTATTGTATTATTTATATTCTTCGATACAGGTATTTTTTTCAATTCCTTACTATTTACATCTGTATATGTATTTTTATTCATTTCACTATAACTTTAGTCATTTAAGCATTTTTCATTGCATCTATGGTGTTTCTATATAGTTTGGTTTAAATATTGTGGTTTGTTGAATGGTATTGTATGATATTGGTTTTTTGAATTGTGTTTCTGAATGGCTTCCTAAATGGTGTTTTTGAATGGTTTGCTGAATGGTGTTTCTATAGTATGATATTAGTTGTATTTTATTACATACAATATGAAATTTAAAGAGATAGTTTGGTGTATTTTGAATAATTATGATTAAAATCGCAGGTAGTATGAAGTTTAAACAATGCACTTCTTCTTTTATTGAATATGCATAAGACACACTTATAGGCCAAAAAAGAAAATGAAAGGGATGAAAGAAACAAATTAAAGTGAGTGACAAAAAAATTCACATAAACTTCAATCAAAGTGGGTAGACTATGTTTGATAAAGCTACCAAGTTGGCTACTCATATTGGTACTGTCATCTGTAGTAGTGTTTTAATTACGTACCATAATTGGTGATGAGTTCCTGATGATCTAAAGGATGGTATATGGGAGTCGATTATGGTATGTTTATTCAACTATTTCATAAAAGTTGTTAAATGATCATTTAATTGAAATTTAATTTGTTCATACTAGTTGTGTTAAATTATTTAGGAATGGTTCGATGTCTCAATTGGGTGTAAAAAGCTTGTGTTACAATTTGCTAGAAAAGCATTCAGAGACTTTAAAAGCAGATTGACAACCCAATATATTTTACCGCTCACTGATCAAGGTGATGTATTTGACTATTCCACCTAGGTCATATACAGATGTTATAAATAATGAAGATTGGAGAATTTTTGTTTGAGATTAGTTGTTAGAAGATTTCTCAGTATGCAAACCTATTACAAAAAAATTTTGTTTATAAGATTTTATGAAATATATTTGATATCTTCATATGTGATTTACGTAATTTTTTTTCTTTTGTAGAAAATCAAAGAAAACCAAAAAAACATTTAAGCCAAATAAATATACCACCATCGGATAGTGAGAAAGGGATATGCAAATGTCAAGTATGAGCTTGTAAGTATTCGCACCCTTATTTTATACTCATAAATGAGTATTTATGAACATTTATTTCATAGATTTTGATTCTTATATTGTGATAATTTATTCAGAATCAACTAGTTCTGGCACCAAAGTTTTCAGATGGGATGTGTGGAAATAAGGGCATATGCTAAAAAATAGATCCTTTGCAGATGAAGAACCGAAGAATTGGCTAAAAAGATTATATGTATAATTGCTTATTAAATCATGTATGGTTGGCATTGTGGTTGTATGCATGACTCTATACTAGCTTGTATAGATTTGTCATTATGGCCTATCTTATTATTGTTTTTTAGGATGATTATGTTGCCAAAGTTAAATCCAGTGAACTGGCAACCCAATATGGTAAAGATCCATTGTCTTTAACATTAGGAGCTAAAGAAAAGCATGGTCGAGTTCGTAGGGTTGGTAAATTTGTGTTGCCATCAAAGTTTTTTAGTAATCAACCCAAAACCCTTCGAATGACAAATATACAATATGAAGCAATCATTGAGCAACAATAGCAATGACTTGATGACTAGGAGCAACAGCAATGACTTGCTGCTTTGGAGGTGATGTTGGCAGCAATGCATCTTAGCATGCCTATAGGCCAGTCGGATAGCATCATCCACCTAGGACAAGCTTCTGTTGCAAGTTGACAGGGAACCCAACCTCTGCTACTAGCCATGAAGTATGATTTTGTTTATAAGTTTAATATTTATTTATTTATTATATTTATTGATTTGGTTTTAATACTTATATCTCATTATATATTATACCTAAATATTGGTACTCAGAGTATGACCCTTGCTCAGGCTACCATGGATGAGTTATCTAATTATTCACTTGATCATTTATCTGAAGGAAACTGCATAACTGTTGAGTCTAAGGATGGGTTATTTGATCAACCATCATTTTCTTATATTGGTGTGGATGAGGTTAATGAATTTTGTAATCTGGATGAAATATAAGCTGCTGATATTATTGCTTATATGAGTGTAGCTTATAAATACAAATATGCAAACTCAATATGTATTAATCTATATTATGGTGTATTACTAACTAGTATTATTAATTGTTATCGTACAGCTTTCTGTATAGAGAGGTCAAGGTGAGACAAATGACCTATAGATTCAGATTTGTTGACCCTAATTTCATTAGTGAGCAGAGTGGCACAGTTGCTTTTCATGCTAATCATGTGATTGAATGCATGAAAAAATGAGCTGATTATTATTTGCTCCCGTATAATATTGCATAAGTTATATTCATACAAATAATTTTTTCAACCTTACCCTAATTTAAGATGATGTCTAATCTGAGTATATCATTCTTATTATTTTGTAGTCATCATTGGCAGCTTATTGTGATTGATGCTAGGACCTTAACGCCATACTTAATTTCACTTAACCCATGGTAATGCCTAACCCCGATATTAAAAATTTTATAAAGAGGTATTACATGTTATTATATTATATATCTTCTGTTTCTTCATAAGTAATTTATTTATGTATTAAGTAATATTTTTCTTTTCAATTTAGGGTAATATCTGCATTTGATAAGAAGGCAAAGATAAAATGGGTGTCATTATCGATAAATGTGAAATTTATTCTTTTATGTTGAGTTTATGTAGATAAATGTTTTCTAAACCCACTAAACTTACTTTTTAGGTACCTCGTCAACCTAGATATATTGAATGTGGATATTATGTCCTTCATTTTATGGGGGAGATAGTTTTATACAATTTTATGAATGCACCATTCAAGGTTAGTATAAATTTCATAAAGTCATTATATCTTAAAAAAAAAATCTAAATTATGTTCTCGTTTATTAACATTTACTTCTGATATATATTTTTTTAGTGGGAGAGTAAAGAAAGCTTCACGATAGATGAATTTGATGAAGTCTGTAAAGAGTTGTGTGAGTATGTATTATTATTTATTGCTAAACTTTAAGGTCAGACATTATTGGTTGAGTGTAAATATATGAGGATCATTTTTTATAATGTTTTTAACATGCCCATGTTGAATGGATAATTTAAGTTTGTAGATTGGCAACGTTACCAGTTTTAAATTCAAATGTCTAGTTAATTTATTTAAATACTACAATGTTCGTAATGTAAATTCCAAATGTAATTCGTAGTATCACATATATAAACTAAATGTTTTTTGGGCATAAACCTACAACTGACTTCAAATATTTTCTGGGCATAAAACTACAACTGACTTCACATGTATAATTAAACTAAATGTTTTTTGATGGGATTACTGAAGGCATTTTTAGCCAGAAAATACCTTCAATAATCCCTGACAAAATGATGAATGGGTTTATTGAAGGCGTTTGTGGATAAAAATACTTGTAATATTTCTAAATTTATTGAAGGTATTTTTGGCAAAAAATGTCTTCAATAATCCCATCTAAATTTTGTTGAGGGGATTATTGAAGGCATTTTTGGGCAAAACACTTTCAATAATCCCCTCAAAATTTTTTGTTTGGAGTATTGAAGGTGTATTTGGGCAGAAAACACCTTCAATCATCTCTTAGAAAAAATCCCTTGAAAAACCAATACAAATTCGCTAAAGGGAAGGATCAAACCTATGACCTTATGGTTAGCAACTGTATGCTCTAACCGATAGTGGTACTCTAGTTTTGGCATATGCATTGATGGAGAGACTTATTAAAGGCATTTTTTTTTCTAGAAAACGCCTTCAATAAGTACCTCCATTTTTTTAGGGGATTATTAAAGGCATAGTCTGCAAAAAAATCCCTTCAATAATCACTCTAATTTTTTAAAGAAGATTATTCAAGGCATTTTAGTCGATAAACACTTCTAATTTTTGTCATGCGTGGCATTTATAAGTACAAACGCCGCTATTTGAATATTTAGTGGTGTTTTGATAAAAAATGCCTTAAGTTTAATAAAAACACGGAAGCTAGTGGCATTTGTAAGTGAAACGTTGCTACAAAATTGCCACTAATGCTTCATTTTCTTGTAGTGGTTCTTTCTCTATTCACCTTTTTTACCAGTTAATTAATTCTTGCTTTCTTATATTATTATCTTTTATTTTCCTTCCATTCTTTCTTTTGAGCAACACATTGGTTTATTATGAGCATTATGAATAATTATCACAATTTTTAGTGACAAATGCAATGATTCCATGGTCAAAGTTGAAATGAGCTTTAATCAACGATAGGATACTTTGCTTTGGAATGGAAAAGATAAGTCTATTGAAATACAAAGGATCAGAAGATTCAAAACGTATTTAGGGAATCAAATATCATTTTTTAAAATAATGAACATTTAAGAAATGAAGTCAATTCAGACTAAATCTTTTCTTAAAAACTTATTATATTTGTGATCTTGTTGTGTTTGAACCCTTATGACTAATCCTTACCCTATGGCTTATAGCTGATGGAAGCTTGCTCCAGACTAATTCTTTTTTCACCTTGTCTTTAATTTGTTTAGCTTTGTACTATTTTTCTCTAGACTTGAAAGATTTCCTCCTAGCTTCTCTTTCATTTAAGTTATCTTTTTAAGTTTTCAGCTTAAACAACCCTTTTAGTTCAAACTGCCCTTTTCGAGTTTTCAATTCGAATCCTTTTTTTTTTTTTTTCATTTTCATTTTTCATTTTTTCTTTTAAACAAAATATTTCCTTACAACATTGGAATTTACTAGAGTTGGCAATTTATCATCATCCATTTCTACTAAGATTGGGGCTCTACCAGAGAATACCTTCTTTATTACATAGGAGCTTTCTTAATTAGATGCCCACTTTCCTCTATTATCTTATTGATTTGGCAAGATCTTCTTTAGAATCATTTCTCTTCCATGAAAATGTTAGGGTTCCAACCTCTTGTCATGCGTCCGTATCATTCTTGTTTAGTACATCAGCCTAAGATAAAGTGCCAAAAGCCTCTTCTCCTCTATGAGGTTTAATTGTTCAAAGCAATCTTGAACTCAATCTGCCTCATCAAATTTCATTTCCATCGAAACTCTTAGAGAAGAAGTTTTCACCTAAATTGGTAACATTACCTCCATCCCATATATTAGTGAAAACATGGTGGCTCCTATTAAAGTCTGGACTGATGTCTTATAGGCAAGCAAGGCAAAAGATAATTTCTCAAGCCAGCTCTTATATGTGTTAGTCATATTTTTCAATATCCTTTTTATGTTTTTGTTTGTAGCCTCTATCGCACCATATCATCTAAGCACCATTCATCTTTAGATGATATGGTGCTGAATGATGATGCTTTATTTTGAACTATGCACACACCTCTTTCATTATTTTACTATTCAAGTTACTAACATTATCAAAGATAATTCTTTTTGGGAGACCATACCGATTTATTATCTCTTTTTTTATAAATTTGCAAACCATTGATCATGAAACACTAGCATAAGGAGCTATTTCCAGCCATTTGGTGATGTAATCAATTATTACAAAGATGAAATAATGCCCATTTAAAGCTTTTAAGGTTATAGGCCCAATCACATCCATTTTCCACATAAAAAATGGCCATAAAAGTGCCAAAATGTATAATGGGATTGAATGAGAATGAATTTTATCTATATAAATTTGACACTTATGGTGCTTTCTAGCATAGTTAATATAATCATTTTTCAATGTAGACTAGTAATTGCCTACCCTTATTATTTGGTTGACCATTATATATTCATTGGCATGTGTTCCACAAACCTTCTCATGGACTTTTTTAGTATTTTCTATACTTCATCATTGTCTACACATCTCAACAATATCTTATCTTGACTCTTTTTGTATAGGATTTCTCCATTAAGTATAAACCCTACTACTAATCTCTAAATAATCCTCTTATCATTCTCTGAAGCCTACTTGGGATATTTTTGACACTTAATAAACTATACAATATCATGATACCAAGGTCAGTGATTTACTTCTTTTTCAATATTTGAACAGTGGGTGAGTGAATCCTGCATCTGTACTCTAATGGGCTAGATTCCCATATTGACATTTAAATTGAACATCATGGCCAAAGTAACCAATGTATCAATAATATGATTTTATTCTTGAAGAACATGTTGGAAGTAGACCTCTTTGAACTGCTTAATCAAATTAGGTATATGCATTTGAATAACACTAAGTTTAGGTCCTTGGTCTCTCATTTACCTTTTAGTTGGTAAATTATTAGGGCTGAATTCCCATATAATTCTAACACATCGATCTTCTATTAGATGGCCATTAGTAATCCCATGGCACATGCCTCATATTTAGCTATATTATTTGTGCATTTAAAATCTATTCTTGTAGTGCTAAGGTAATAATTTCCTTTTAGGGATATTAATACTACTCAAATACCATCCTTCATTATATTGGATGCCCCATAAAAAAGCATTTTCAATAACTTCTTCATAGACTTTCATCTTTGTCTTACAAGATTGCTATTAAATCTTCATCTGAGAAGTCAAACTTTATGGGTTCATAGTCTTCTGTAGCTCTATCAACAAGAAAATTAGCTATCATACCTTTTTTAATGAATTTTGTAACATATACATAATACATATTTCAAAAGCATGACCTGCCATCTAGTTATTTTGCCTGATAGAAATGGCTTCTCAAACATGTACCTAAGGGAATATAACTTCAATATAAGCCAAGTCGTATGATAGAGCATATACTGTTTGAGTTTATAGGTAATCTACACAACCACACAATACAATTTTTTTAACTAAAAGTATTTAGTTTCATACTCTGTAAACTTCTTACTCATGTAATAAATAGACTATTCTTTCTTGCCAGTTTCATTTTTTTACCCTAATACACACCCCATCAATTTTTGTTGCATTGTTAAATACAAGATTAATGGTCTTCCTGCAATAGGTGGTACTAATATCAGTGGGCTAGTCAAATACTTTTTAATCATTTTGAAAGCATTTTGACATTTTTCATCCTATGTGCCAAGATTTTTTTATGCAGCAATTTAAAGATTGGGTCGCATGTCAAAGTGAGTTAGGATATAAAACGAGAAATGTAATTAAATCACCCTAGAAAGCTTTTCACCTCATTTTACGTATATGAAGCTACTAAATTCTAAATGGCTCAAATCTAATTATAGTTACCTCAATGCCCATTTCACTGACTACGAACCTGAGCAATTTTCCTAATTTAGCATGAAATGTACATTTGGATGGGTTCAACTTAAATTGGTACTTTCATAACCTTTCAAAGGGTTTTCTATGGTTAGCCACATGATCTTCTCTTTTCTAAGACTTTGCTATCATATCATCAATATATATCTCTATCTTTTCATGCATCATGTCATGAAAAAGAGTGACCATTGCACTTTGATATATGGTGTCAGCATTTTTAAACCTAAAGGGCATGACTTTGTAGCAAAATATACCTTACATCATCATAAATGTGATTTTCTCTATATCCTCCCAAGCCATTTTGATTTGGTTATATCTAGAAAACCTATTCATGAGTAAAAAGGTATAATGCTTGGTAGTATTATCCATAAAGGTATCAATATGAAGCAATAGGAAGTTATCTTTTGGGCTAGCTTTATTTAAGTTATGATAATCCACACATATCCCCACTTTTTTATCTTTTTTGGGAACTGGGACTATATTGGCCAGCCATTCTAGGTATTTGGCTATTTTAGGAAAGCTCTTATCCAACTGTTTTTTTACTTCTTCTTTTATTTTCAACATCTCTGGTTTCATATGCCTCAATTTTTGTTGTATTGGTTGATAGTTTGGTTTTAGAAGCAGTCTATGTTCAATAATATTCGTGCTAAGCCTAGGCATATCCTAATATGACCATGCAAATATATCTACATATTCTTACAACAAGTCCATTAACTTTTATTTTTCCATTGGTGGTAATGAGGAATCAATCCTGACTTTTTTCTTATTTCCATGGTCTCCTGATAAGGCTCTATAAGTTTTTTTTATTGCTCCATCCACTTTAACAAATCATGAGGTAAATTATAATCTTCAGAGTCAACATTATTATCAATCTCACTAATGTCAATTGAATTTTCAAAATCAAATCCAACATTATTATCTTGTTCATCCATAATATTCATTATTTAAATCCAACATCACAAGGATATATACGTTAATTTGGGTAAAAGTAGGAAAAATATAAACAACAAAGAAAATGGAAAGATGCTATGTGTGAAATGTATTACATTCAACCTTTTAGTTAGGATAATTAAAAGTAAACTCATACATTTGACCTCATCATACTTTTGCCAAAAGCAATTGGAGTTTTAAGTTTAGATGTTCCAAAGATAACAACAACAATACATTATTCTTCAATCTCCTAGTTTTAGAAAAAGAAAAAAGAACATATATTTTTCTTACATCTTTTTTCCACCTTCCTTGATCTAAACTTGAGAGAAAGCTTCCTCTATTCCAGTAGTTGGTTTCTTTTTTTCCACTCTTGATGATCTAAGATAAACATATCCATCAGAATAAAATGTCTTATAAAGATAAGGGAATACCATTCCTCCATCAACTGAATCATACCCTTTGAGGTGTGCTATTCTCTTCTCTCTTTTCTTCATCATCATTCTTTTCCTATCTATAGCAATGGGCTTGTAACCTAAACCCTACCTCTTTTTATTTTTAATTGTGACTGGCACTTTCTTAATTCTTTGCAAAGTTACTCCCAAACCTTGTCCAGCTTGCTAGCCTTTGCCAATGGTCTACTTAATTACCATACCTATGGTTTTTGATAATAAAGGCATAGGTATCTTTAACCATTCTCTAATATAAGTAGCAATTGTTGTTTCAAATGCTCTAAATAAACACTCAGGTACTTCTTCTGTAGCTTCAATGTAAGGAATAATTAGGGTTTTAGTTACCAGAAGATATTCTTTTTCATCTAAATAAATTTATTTCCCTTCAATGATAAACTTTACCTTCTAGTGTAGGGATGACTGTATAGCCCCCTATATGAATCCAAGGTCTTTTAAGCAAATAGCTATACAAGGCATAATAACCATTACTTGGAACTTGACATTAAAGGTATATGGATCAATCTACAATGAAATTTTCATATCATTGATCACTTTTTTTTGTGCCTTGTCAAAAGCCCTTACCACCATATAGTTGTTTCTCATGTGGGATTGATCCATTGGTAGTTTTGATAACGTAGTCATAGGTATTACATTAATGGATAACCTATTATCAATTAACATCAAAGCTATGGTATGAGTTTTACACTTAAAAGGTAATGTGTAAGGCCTTAACATTACCTCATCCCTTGGGAAGCATCTCATTATCATTGAAAGTGATAAATTCAAGGCTATGATGTTCCCTACTATTTGATTAACTTTTTCAGTAGAAATATTATGCTCAATATAAGCCTGATTAAGCACTTTTAACAAAACATTATTGTGTGGTTCAAAGTTCAATAGTAGCAATAATAACGAAATAAGAGCTAATAACTTGTTTAGTTGATTGACTACACTATACTCACTGTACTTGATAATCTTGAGAAGTTTACAAGCTTATTTCTCAAACACAGGTTTTTTGTACTACACTTTTGGATTTGTCACAATAAAACCAAATTCTTCCTCTATCATCGCTTCTTCTCTTTCGTTTACCTTTCTTTTTTGACCCTTTCTAACATTTTAGGTGTGTAATAGCAACCACTCCTTTTGATTGCTCCCACTCTTGTTATATACATGGTGTACTCACATTCCTTATTCTCTAAAGTTGTTTCATCACTAGACCCTTAAATCTTCACTTTACAATTATAGTCTCATGGGATTGACTTATTACTTTTATAAGGGAATGGACTAAAAACATAGATTGTAAATGGTGCTATAGGGAAATGTATTGGCTCTTCCAAAGTTGGCTTTGTTTCATCATTATAAATATATGGTGATGGGCTTTGGAATGAAAGGCACTTTTGAATAGTCACTTATCATGCTTACATTGTTGACATTATCATTGCCATAGAATTCTATCACCACTTCATCCATTAGCTGCTCTAATATCATCTGAAATTTTTAGTAGTCTTGGATTGTATGTCGTACCTTTTTCCCATAATATTGACAATCTTGATCATCATTTATACTAGCATTATTAGCAATTACAGGCTAAATCATTCTTGCCTTAATCAAATAGTCAAAAACATTTTTCATCAATGTTTCTTTTCACTAACCCATTTTTTCACTTTCAACCCTTGTGCATCTGTCACTGTATTAGTGGAACCACCCATATAATTAGGAAGGTTTTCAACCAATATTAGGCTTAGCCTTATTATTGAAGTTCAACAAACCTTTATTTATCAATCCCTACACCTTATGTTTTGAGCTATACAGTTCTCAATGAAATGACCTGTTATTCCAAAATGGTAGTTGTACTTGACATTAAGTCGTACCATTTCCAGTAGGGTAGCTTCAATGATTCCACACAAATGGGGGCAAGAAGGTGACTTTTCACTAATTGTGGGTACAAACTAGTGTATGACATAGGGATTAGGTCAAACTAAGATTTTTTTTTATTGTTGTTGTTTTATAGATTTTGTAATTTGCACTGGTTGGCTGAGTTAGCCACATAGGAGTGAAATTATGAGGTTGTGGATTAAAATATAGATTGTATAGTGGTTGTTGGGATGCTTGGTAATGATAAGGTTGCTACGTAACTTGATTAGTGGTCGGATAGTAAGTGGAGAATTATGGTCTAGGGTTATATGGGATAAATGGACAAAATGAGGGATTTCCCATAAACACTGCATGTGTCTCTTCCTTTTTCTTTATTGGATTTGCTAACTTCCTAGTGCTGGAAATTTCAAGCCTTTTAATTTTGCCAATTTTAATGGCATTCTTAATCATTTCTTCTAAAATCACCATGTCAAAGAAATTTTTTTATAGTATTTCCTACTAATTTATCATAATATGAGGCCTTCAATGTGTTAACAAGGAGCATATTAATCTATTTTTTAGTTAATGACAATTGGACCTGGACCGTTATATATCTCTATTGATATGCATATCCTTAAAGGTCTCTGTTGACCTCTTTTCCATATTCTATAATGATAGCCTATCTAGAGCCATGTCAATGACATGCTTATATTAAGCCATAAAAGCTCTAGCTAAGTTTTCTATGAATGGATCCAGTCTTGATCCAACTCGACATACCATTTTACTATTAATTCAATTAAATTGTCTTGAAATAGTGTATTAGAAGTTTATCATTTTGGGTATAACCTACCATATTCTGATAGAACATCGTAATATGAGTAGCAAGACATTTTGTTTCATCGAACTTCTCAAAGTTAGGAATCTTAAATTTTGCTAGGATGACAAAGTTAAGCACTAAACTAAGTTCATTCACATCCATGCTCCCAAAATTGTTATTCCCTTCCATCACTATAAGTCTTTTTTCAAGTAGGTCATACTTGTTTTGCATTTTTACGTTCAATATTGGCTCAAACATGAAGGTCATCTAAGTTTGTATGATAATAGGGTCGATAAGGCATGATCCTTTATTGACATTTACATGAATCGGTGGTTGACTAGCAAACAGACCAACATAAGTATAAAGTTGTGCAGTCGGTGGTCGCGGATAAATTCCTTGAAAAACTTAAAATCGAGTAAGGGTGAACCCCGATGGATACAATGGTTTCTCTTTATTACTTTCATCTCTTGGTATAGGTGTGCTAGCAACTCTTTTGCCTTTTAGTGACCTAGCTAGCAATTGCCTTAACTTAGACATTTGTGCCTAATGTTCAACTGTATTTTTGTTGTTTTTTCCTTATCTCATCCTATGCCTTTTCGACCCTCTCAAACCTGGTTGTATTCTCTCCTTTCATGATTTGAGAATTGGAATGGGTATTATACGTATGCGAAATTTCTTGACTTGATTTCTTTGGCTTTCTATCCTTGAACCTCTATTTATTAATCATGAATTAGAATGCATGGTATAATATCATTGTTATTATTATTAATTTGCTTTATTAATTTGTATGTATGAAATGAATGTAATGTAATGCAAATAGGTTACTACTTTGGATCAATCTAAGTAAAAGAAATATTCATTAACTATAAAAAAACCTCACATATCATCTAATCACTCGTTCATTAAACCATAAAAACACCTAATTTAAGTATATTACTCCCTAGATTCACACAAAAAACTTAACAATCGCTGACTACAATTTTAAGTTGGTATGATCTTTTATTCAAGTTCTTTAACTCTCTCCACCATACTGTTAGCCTTTTGCATAGCCTTATAAATCTGAAAAGTTAGACGTTCTGTATACTGTTGCCTTTCTAAGCTTTTTGTTCTCCAAATTTCTCAAGCTTTCACTTTCATATTGCATATATGAACCCATTCATCCTCTTTTTCTTGCCATTCGATCATAATCTTATCTACGTGATTTTAATTCTTAATTAGTTGAATTTCCAAACTCATCAACTATTGTTCCAATGTTTTTTCCTCATTTTGTAAATTGGAATTCCTACTTTGTTCTTCTTTTAATCTGGCATTTAGCTTATCATTTTTCTTATGGCACTTGACTACCTTTGTAGAGACTCTAGAAACCTTATCTTTCCATGTTTGCTATACTTTAGTGAGTGCAAAGACTACTTTTTTATTTACTTGAGCTCTATTCTTTCAATATTCTATCATTTTTCTCAATTCTCTCACTTCCCTTTTAGATCCCTTTGAAAGCTAGACATCCATCATCAATCTTTTATTTTTTTGGTGAAGATCTTGCAAATCCTTTTTCAAAACCTTTTATTCCTTGGCTAGCTTTTGTCATACATCATCTTTCATCATCAAATCATACCTTAACTGGATGACTTGATCTATTATTGCCATATTCTCTTTCTCTATTTTTTACGAACTCTGATATGGGGTTAGGCAACTAATCTGCAACATTTAATGGCAAAGATCCAATTTCATTGACTCTTTTCATTTTTCATGCAAAATACCCTTTTGTGACATTATTTGCATACCTGGTTGGGTTCATTCTATTAATCTTTTTTATGCCTTAATGACCTCTCAAGCTTTTTTTGATATAACGAGGTGACCTATAATCAAATTTAAACAAATTAAGTCCATGAGTTATAGGGATGAATTAACAAGAATCATATTGTTTTTGGACCATAAGAGGTGTATAGCTCATTGTCCCCATATTCCTAGCAATGGTACCTATAACTCATCTCCACAACTGTATTTTATGACTGTAGGAAGCATCTATGGTGTTCTTCATGTTACAGCCTCATTAGTTAACTTTAAAAAGAATGCCATCCATTATCCTTTTGTCCAATCCCTTCACCATTCTTTGGTGACAAACTCCTTAATTAGAACAAAATGAATGGAAAAAGGCCAAAATGATATTTTATTTTTCCTTAAAAGTAACGTAGAGCAACTGAGCACATCTTATAAATTATCTTTCATCTTTTCTTTGATAAAAATTCAGTGGTCTATTGGTCTTTGCTAAGATGGTCAGTGAATGATTTATACATTTATCTAATTGCTCAAAAAAGTCAACCATTGATGTTTTTATGTGTCCTAGTACCTTAAGGAATATCATCAACCTATACATGACCAAAGCAAACTAATCCAATCCATGATCATCATTAAGATGCTTCTTTATATGCTGTAACAGAAATGCTGATGGAATTGTCTTAACTTTATTCTTTTCCTTCTTGTGTTTATCTATTTTCTTGACCCCTATTTGCATAATCTTTGCTAATTTCTTTCTATATCCGATATTCTTCTACTTTTTTCAGTAGATCTTATCTTGACTGGTAGATTCTTTTCAAAGTAAGGACAACTACTCTTTAATTATGAGAGTTAAGTCTTCTTGATTGAACATGAGGCACTAATAAGATGGACCCTAAAAATATATTATAGCCCTATTTAGTGACTCATCAATCTTCACCAATAAGAGCAATGCCATATCCCCATACTTATTCAAGAAAGACTATTTTTTCTCTATTCCCCACTGTTGCTAATGACTTTTATGTCGACTATATCATTCTGGCTCAAATCCACATGTGCCAATTATGGAAGTGTAGAGATATGACCAACTTTTAAGTAGTCTTGCACTTTTTTTTATATGCTTTCTAACTGACTGTTAACTTATAAATAATTTCTACAAAAAGCTAATACTACTTATGGCTTCATGAGAGCTTCTATCACTGATGATTGACCTAAAATAAATGCCCCATCTTCAAATGTAATGCCTATATGATGTATGCAACAAAATTAAAAACTATACAAATAAAATGAATGAATAATCCAAAACAAATAAAAAAATAGTAACAAAATTGCAACCATAAGAGAATATATAAAGAGTCTTAACTTTTTCTAAAAAGGTGACATAGCTCTATTCTAGGCAGGCTTCTTATGGCTTATGATATGTTGGGTCAGGATTTATTCATTTAAAGATTCCCAAATCAATCCTTACATCATCAGCCATTACAAATTAATAAGGCACCCTAATCATCACCTATTATAGGCTATAAAAGGAAATGGTTCAATCTGAGTGAAAGTGTTTCACTAGTAAATGCAAAGATTATTACCTCACAGAGCATAGCTACTTAACTTCTTCTTAACAAAGACAAAGTCTGGGTCTAATGCTTATGCATGTAAGTAAATATGCAAAAGTGTGCAAAGCAATATATAAGTAAATATGCAAAAGTATGCAAAGCAATATATCAATCAAAATAACATAAAAAGATTAAAAATAGGATAATAACTAACATGAAAACTGTGCAAAGCAATATATCAAGTAATATATTTATATATATATTTTTAAAAATTAACATGAAGGGAGTTAAATTAAATATTGACTAAAACAAATTAATTCCAAAACTTTTGATAGTGCATAATTAAAATTTTTTGGCCTGACTCTCAAAATTATCCTTAATGGAATTACCAAACTATCATAATGTATCATTCCGAAAACCCGATTGCAAGATATAAAAATCAAGAAAACAAGAAGTCGCCACCAATCTATTTTTTTTAGGGTGTGATTGTCTATCCAAAAATTTTATCTTTTTTAAAAAATAATAAAACAGGTTTAAAGTTTATTAAAAAGATAATTTTAATCTATAAAAATATCATTGGGTTTGGGAGTTGGTTACACATGGGGAAAGATTAGCACTCCACAATGCCTATAATTGGTACCAATTAACCGTACACTATATATAGTTTTGGATAAAAATGGTTTTTATTTAAGATTTTATAATAATTCTCTTTTTTTTAAAAAAAATCAATTAAAAATATTTATTTAGGAATATTGTGAAAATCTTTAAATTAAAGAAATATCTTATAATTCTCTAACATCTAGGCAAAATCTAAAGATAATCCTTTCCATATGAAATTCACCACAAAATTCCTTTAAAGGTAAAAATAACATTTTGTAAATGATAATTGTTGGTGACTCTAGCATTTAAGCAAAATTTCATAAATTATCTTACTCGAAATCTTATTTTAATTTTATTTTTTAATTAAAATCAAATTTCTAAAGAACCCTTTTTTATGCAAAAAAATGAAGGATGCTATGATTAACCATAAACAACAATAATTAAAATACATGCACATGTATAATAAGTGCAAGAAAATGGATATATGACTTTGGGATTGGGTCCTTAAATATAAAGAGACCACTTGAACTTTATAACCTCTAGGTAGAGTTTGAATGTGACTATTTATATTTAAGATCTCACTTTATTTATATTTTTTTATCTAATCTTATTATTGTTTTGATTAAGAAATTATATGAAAAATCTTAATGAAATAAAATTTCCTAAATGCCTTGTCTTCTAGATGGCATTTAAGAACAAATTATTTTACAAAAGGTTTTCAAACAAATCCTTAAAAATTTAGGATGATTTTGTGGTTTTGAGTGGATTTAGGGTTTTCAGGTTTTATTTAGGGTTTAAGTTTTGATTTAGGACTTAGGGTTTCACTAAGGGTTTAGAATTTGCACATAGGTTTTAGGGTTTCATTTTAGGGTTTTGTTTTAGAGTTTCAAAAATTTATGAACCTTTCTAAAAATCTCCAATATCTATATAAACTTTCGGAGTATGTTTGTTTTTTTATAATTGCTCTAAAAAATGAATTTTTATATATGTTATTTTTCCATTAAAATTATTATTATTATTATTTACCTTTATTATTTTTATCTTTGTTGTTTAATAATTCCTTAACACCTATGTGAAATTAAATTTTTAATTCCCTCCAACATTTAAGTGGGGATTTCAAAATCTTTTTCTTTCTTATTATTTATATTATTACATTTTAAGAGATTTTAAAAATGCAAATAACAACTAAATGCACGAATATAATTAAAGATGCCAATTAAAAAGCTAACACATGTGCAAAGTTATTAAACAATCAAACAAACATAAATCAAAATAAGCATGATTGTAATAACAAAAATAATAATAGTAATAATACAAAAAGATATTTAAACATCCATATGACCTAAGTTTTTAATTTAATTTAATTTATTATTCTTTGCTTAATTCTCCAACATTTAGGCGAAAATAAATTTTCTCTAAACCCGATTTTAAATTCCCTCCAACATCTATGTAAGGTTTTCAAAATTATTTTTTTAAAACATTATTATTATATTTATCTTGTTTTATATATTTATTATTTATTTTCTTTTACCTTTAATCAAGCCCATGTAATAGCTAAATGCTAAGAGAAAAAAAAAAAACAAAGGCAAATTCCATGGCATACTAAAAGAATAGTTCCCACCTATCTTATTTGATACCACCCCTGTCTATCCAAAATTAGAAACCAGGAAAGGACAAAAAGGAAAAGCCAAGTTTGCATGACAGCCTATAAACGACGTACCACAAATCCAAACCAAATGGGCCATAATCCTAAATGCTAAAGCTCTTGGACAACTAAAGGAGGCAAGCACCAGATCAACACTAGACCAACAAATGTGAGCAAAAGGTAATGTTTTAAGCTTTTTTCTTTAAACGACTAACGTGCAAAGAAGACAAATCATAAGCTATGGAAAGATGGGAGCTCTAGGCTTCCCTGAACATAAAAAGTAGTGGACGTGAAAATGATTGAACTCTAAACTTCTACCTACAAACCCAGTACATGAAAAAGAAAGAACAAAACACATGGACCAGAATGAAGTCATAGGCTTCTGTAAACAATCTATGCATTGAATCAACAAAAAAAGAAAGGACAAGAACAAACTTTAAGTTGTATACCGCAAACTCATGTAAGAGTCAACTGCATGGGATGAAGTCTTAGGCTTCTACAAGCCTACCTCATGCGAAAACAACAAGCAAGGAAGAGTGACAAAAAATGAGCTCTAAGTCTTCTTCACACAACAAACGACAAAACTGGTTTCCTTAAAAAACTTCCTTTTAGCCTTGAGTCCAGGAAACATAAAACAAAATATCAGAAATGTAACTGAGGCAAACCTCCCTAAAGGAACCCTTTCTAACTCTTAAAAATTCACGTTATAAAGCTTTTAAAATCTCCTTAAGCAAACCTCCATAGATATCAGATACAATACATCAAACTTATATTATATGCATTTGAGAAGGGAAGGAAAGAAAAAAGGCTACCTCTCATTTCCTACTCCTATTTTTATTTTTTCTTGGTCTTTCTGGTTTGTTTTCTCTAGCTCCTGGTTTGTTTTCTTCTGCTAGTTTCCTCTTCTTTTCTGCTACAGATTTGTTTACGCTGCTGCCCAATTTTTTTCTACTACTGTCAGTTTTTTTTCTGCTGTAGGTTTCTCCTTTTTTGGTATTTCCTTCTCCCTTCATTTTTTCTTCTTTCTGGTCTTTTTTTTCTGCCTTCTCTGTTTGCTGCCAATTTTTCTAGTTTTTCTCCTTTCAGTTTCTGCTTGCAGTTTTGCTTATAGTTTCTGTTTAAGCCTCCCATGTCCTCAGTTTCATGCCATCTCTTTTTTTTTCCTTACGTGAGCTTAGCCATTTTAAACAAGGCTGAATGGGCCTGTTTTTAGCAATATTTGATGGCCTATTTGGGCCTTTGTTTTCAGTTCTTTCTGGTTTCATTTTTTCTGCCTTCTCTCTTTAGCTATGTTTGATGGCCTTTTGGGCCTTTGTTTTCTTTTACTCAAAAAATTTTTTAACATTTTTTATATGTTTTTATTATTTTTAATTTTTTAATTTTATATTATTATTTTTTTGTTTAATGACCAATAATGGATCATTAATAAGCTTCAAAGATGAGTATTTTATCAAGCTCTTTTATTGGGCCATTTTGAGCATTCATTTAGGCCTATGCAACTGGCCTAATTATGGAGCCCACAATGGTCCACACAACAGAGCATTTAAAAATAGATTATGTAATGGACTCGAAAAATGATGATTCAAGCCCAATTATAAAACTAAGCTCAGATTAAAATAATAAAATATTTTAGACAAAATTAGATATTTATAAAACTCAGCATAATCTTAATATTGTTGCTTTAAAGAAAAGAAAATTTCCAAATATACATGATGTAGAACTTTGGTTCTAGAAAGAAAAATGTATTAAGTTAATCTTGGATTCGAAAATAACTTAATATTTCGGACTAAGTCCCTTTTTCAAAATATGATTTCTCATATGAATTACATTTGTTAAATGAATTTTACGGTAAAACCTATTTTTTTTCTAGGTTAAAAAAATTAAAATTTTGAAAATTAAAATTTTTAGTTGAATGGATCAATCCCATGATTGATCCTCTTACTCAAATGATCAATTCTCTAACAAACAGAATGTTCCCTTTGAATTTTTAGTTGAAAGGATTGATCACAAGATCAATCCATCATCAATACCAAGATCGACCCCTTCTTTAAAAGGATCAATCTCTCTACTTCATTTAGTTTCGTTACATATTACTTTGATTTAAATTGCCTTTTATTTCATATTTTCCTAATTTATTAATTTAACATACTTATTTTTAAATTTTCTTAAAATTTTAACAACCCAATTCACCTCATCTTGAAGTGCCTTCTATACTTAATAACACATGTATCATGTGGAAGTATAGAGATGTTTCATAATTCTATTTTTTTTATAGAATCATCAAGAGATTTTAG
Organism: Durio zibethinus; assembly: GCF_002303985.1. The sequence continues at coordinate 10,882,617 of NW_019167949.1, read as the reverse complement.
CATGAATTGGACCTTTCCCCTACTTCATTTTAGCTCAATCCCTAGCACATAGTTCAAATCCACCTAAACCTATTTAATTTGTTTTTGTGTAGGTAAATCAATCAAATATGGAGTTAAGTAATGAAGAATGCAATAGAAATTAGAGACATACCTCTAGGCCAAACCATAGAAAATTATGAAAGCACCTCACCTTGCTAAACCATGAGCTATTATGATGCATTAGAACTTATGGAATGATTGCTAGCTGAATGAGGGAGAAAAGGAAGGCGCCAAGTCATGAAATAAGCTGTTTGAAGACAATTTGGACCATTAACACAAGATGAGAAAAGTTGCTGCCTTCTCCACAATGCTGTCATACGGTCAGCATATCATTCCTCTACCTTGAGCTGGAAAATGAAGGAGCTGACATGGCGTTTTGTAGCATAATGATTGGTTAATATTGGAAACCCTTGAATGATCATGTGCTCAGCATTTCAAAGGAAAATTCAGCTGCTTGAAGCATAAAAAGCTATCTCCTTCATATGTGTCGAACCTATCACCACCTATCCAGATTTGTTGCCCTCACCACATTGACGCATTTGGATAGCCAAAAATGTAACCTTTGAAGGCTCTAGGACTTTAACAACTTGCCTCACACATAAAGCTTTGAAGACACCTCATTGGGCCAGCTAAACAAGGCTGCACATGTGAGAACGCTAGCTGGAAATTCCAGCTTATGCAGTTCCCCGTTTGGTAGTTTCCAAAACATTCGAAAATTTTCCTTAGCTGTGTTGGCTTATTGGAGGGCTGGGATTTGCTCATTTTGAACCATTGATGTACTGAAAAATATCCTAACTATTGGCTATAAAAGGAGCTTAAAGGGCTAGCCTCAGTGTTTTGTTTTTTTTCTTTTTCCATTTCTTTCTTTTAGTAATTTACACCTCTTTGAGGTATGATGGCAGCATACTTGCTAACCGATCAGCCCTTCCTTTAAGGCTTCAAGTTCTTTTTTTTTTAACTTTTTTTCCAGCTCTTTTTATTATTCTTTAGTTCACCTTTATCTTGTTCAAATTTCCTTTTAGTTGTAAACACTTTCCAAGCTTTCTTTTAATTTGATAATGCAAAGTTTAGAATTTTCTTTTATTCCAGTTTCCAGTTTTGGTTCACTTTATTTTTCCAGTAAGTTTTGCATGATATTTGGGCTCTTTTGTGCTTAAAAAGGATAGCTTTGGATGCTAATGTGATGGCTACATCATAGGGCTCCACAAGCTTGACCTTTGTGTGATTTTATTTTCAGCTCTTTACATATATATGATGCTATTTAAGTTTTCTGACAGTTTTTATTATGCTATTTTATTTACAACTGCAAGCTGTTTGTTATATGTTTTGACCCTGTTTGATTGCTCTTAGTTTATATCATTAAGTTTCTTACATGTTTGATTAAATGCCTTAGGCCTAGAAGTTTATTTCTTGAATTTTCCTTATGCACTTTCTGTGCAGTTTTTCTTTAGCTCCTATTTTGGGTTGATGTCACCTACATGTCTTTTACTCATTTTTAAGTTTATTTTAAGCTTATCATGTTGATTTCCAAGTTGCATGTAGGTTTATTTAAATTAGTTAGCATTTAAGTTGTTTAGCTTTTAGGTTAGGTCAGCTTTTCATATTCGGTTTTCAACCCTATTTTTAATTCCAATCTGTTCAGTTTTTCTTCATTGTTGCCTATGCAATTTTTCTTCATTTTCCAATCTACTTTGATTCTATGTTTTTAGTTCTCATGTAGCAATTACGTATTTTAACTTTTGTCAGCATTTAGCTTGCTAGGTTTGCTAAAATAGGTTAGTTCCCAAGTTCAATTTTAGCTCACTGTTTCTTTTTGACCAGCTTTTCAAGATGCTTTCCTACTTATTTTTGTTTCATTTTGAAGTCTACTTTAAGCCTATAAACCCAGTTTTTACAATTTCCTTACGTTAGATCACATTTGCATTGCATCTTAGAACATATGTTGCATTTAGTTGCATTTTCTTGTTTGACTTTTACATTGCATTTTTCTTTCATTTCAGTTCTATTTTGCTTGTGATTTCCTATAAGTTACATGTTAAATTTTAAGTCTATTTCACGTTTATACAGTTTATTTTTATGTTCATTTGCATTTCATGAATGTTAAGGTGGTAATTAGTCACATAAGTCATGTAGTTAGCTAGGTTTTATTTCATGCATGCTACTTTCATGTTTAATTTAAATTCTAGCCCTTAAATTCACAGTTTTAATGTTTAATTTTCAGTTTTAATCATGTTTAAGTTCTAATTAATGCCTTAGTAATTTTTACCTTATTGTTGCTTGTATAGCTTTTAGGTTTAGTTTTAATTCATGTTTTTACAACTTCATTAATTCTTGTTCATGCAATTTAGCTTAGGTTAGTTTAATTTTTTATTTAGTTATAAATTAGGGTAAACATGATTTAGAGTTAATTTCTAATTTAGATTTGCTATTTTTAGAAATTTACTATTTTCAACAATTTTGCATGTTTAGTGCTTTCTATTTTAAGTAAGCTTTACCTTTTTAGCTAAAGTTCATTTTTCATAATTTATAGTGATTAGGTTCTAATTATTTGGTAATTTTAATTTGATATAGGATAATTAGAAAACAAAAACTTTTCGGTTGACTAGATATACCGCAGGTGTAGAAACAGTACTTAGCCTTTAGTCTAGCACCAAATCCCTGTGGAGATAATACTTTAATACTTCCTATCTATATTACTTGAGCAACCTGTCCACTTGTAGTAGACTAGGAGCATATCAAGTTTTTGGCGTTGTTTCTAGGAATTGGCAGTTTAGTTTAGGGTTAATGTTGATAGTATACACGCTAAAGTATAATCCAATCTTGTATGTTTTGTAAATATTTTTCTGTTTATTTCCTTGATTTTTATTTTATTTATTTATTACTTTATCATTTTATTTGCTTCTTTTATGTTCTATTATTCTATGTTTGGTACATGCATAGAACTAGGAGCCTTGACCTAATTCTTTTTCAATCTCGAATAGAGAAAAAAAATTAGGAACTTTAGGATGGAAAGATTAAAAATCCTATACTTACTCAAACCATGGCCAACCCCATAGATAATAAAACATTACAGAATTATGCTGTGCGGGTTTCAACAAAGTATAAGACGACTAACAATCCAAGTAAATAATTTTAAGATCAAGCCTATGATCATTCAAATGATCCAAACTTTTTTATCAATTTAAAGCTTAAGCTAGTGAGGATCCAAACGAACACTTAGTGAACTTCATAGAAATTTGCAATACCTTTCGTTACTATAGTGTTACTGATCACAACATGGGATGATCTAGTTCAAAAATTCTTGCAAAAATTTTCATTTGGCCAAAACTACTAAGCTTAGAAATGATATCACCACCTTTAGTCAATTTGAGTCAAAATCCCTTTATAAGGTGTAGGATTGATACACATATGCTTAAGAGGTGCCTTCACCATGGCTTACCCCAATGGATTAAGATCCAAATCTTCTACAATGGACTTTTAGGCAACATTAGGACAATCATTAATGCTACTGCTTATGGAATGCTCATGGCAAAATCACTTGAAAAAACTTATGAGGTAATAGAGAATATGGCAGCTAACCACTACCAATGGTCATTCAGAAAGCAAAACCCTAAAAAGGTGATGAGAGTTTATGAGATAGATTCCTTGAATATGATCACTGCTCAGATAACTAGCTTAGCTAAGAAAATAAAGGCTTTAGGATCTAGCTTTACTCCTACACCACTCATACTCCCTGCCTCATTCAGCCCATTCAAGGCCCATTCTTCAACTACGATGTATATGGAGATAGTTATTCCTCAAACAAGTGCCCTATTAGGTTAGAGTCTGTTCACTCTATAACTTAACATAGTAGGCCACAAAACATTCCCTACTGTAATACATACAATCCTCGTTGGAAAAATTACCTAAAATTTTCTTGCTCAAGAAATTAGGGTTAGCCATCAGTTCCTTATAAACCACATCACCTTCCCAACTTTCATTAGCATGCCCTGACTCAATATTAGCCACTATTACCACCTTTTCCTCTAGAAAAAGAAAAATTCCTTTGAGGATATTTTCTTATCCATCCTTTAAAACCAAAACAACATGCTTGTTCATTAAGCCAATATCCTTTAAGGGCAGTCTGTTATCCTTTATAATGAAGTGATTGCCATTAAGAATTGCTCGCAAAGTACCCTTTTTAGCAACACCAAAGTCAATCTAAGAATGAAAGGAAAAGAACACTATAAGGTGATATACCTTAAGAACGATAAAGAGGTACTTGGTGGCACAGATAGAACCACCCCTATAGCTGCACCCGTAGAGTTTGTTATGATGGAAGAGGAATCCAAGGAAAAACAAATTCATGAAAATAAGAAGGTGGGTGATGTAGTCATTCAATCTTTTAATACTGATGGCAGTAGTTCATTTAGGCCTAGTGCCAGCACTTTAGATCCTTATAGGCCATATATTCCATTCCCCTAAAGACTCTAGCAATAACGATCTTATTATTAGTAATTTTGAAAATTTTAAAAAATATTCAAGAAGTTGCATATTAACATTCCCTTTGCAGATGCCTTGGAACAAATGCCTAGCTATGCTTGATACATGAAAGAAAAGCTATCAAAGAAGCGTAAGTTGGTCAATCATGAGACTATCGCATTTAATGAGAAGTGAAGTGCCATCATTCAAATCAAAATTCCACCAAAGGTCAAGGGCTTTAGATGCTTCAATATCCCTTGCACCATCGGGTGACTGTTCTTTGATAAGGCACTTTATGATTTATGAGCTAGTATTAATTTAATGTCTTTATCAATCTTTAGGTAGTTAGGCTTGGGTGAGATTAAACTCATCACTATCACTTTTCAACTTGCTGACAAGTCTTTCAATTATCCTAAAGAAGTGTTGAAAGATTGGTTGTTGCTTTTTATATTGCTTACAAGTGCATAGATCGCATCAAGTAATAGAAATGATGGAGCAGAGATCATTCCCATGAGAATTATCTATGGGGTGCGAAACCAAGTACCAAAGGTGTTTCTTCCAAACTTTATATTTAAACGATCAAAAGAGTGATTGGTTGAAAATATAAAAACAATGAAGTTGTAAAGATTGAAAATGTAATAATCGAATGCCAAGCTATCTAACTATCACTTGGTAGCTCCAAAGGCAAGCCGATTATACAAGAAAATAAAATAAAATAGAAAGCTTGTAAAGAATTTAATAATGGCTAAATATAAAAAGAGCATAAAAAAATAAAGTTGAATCTTGAACAAAAAAAAAATGTGCATAAAGTAAGAAAAAAGATCTTTGAATGAAAGCAGAAAAGAACTTGTATTAAAGAATGATTGAGAAAATAAGATTATGGTTAGTCTATTACCCTAGCCAAGAGTGAAAATAATTACAAAAGATTTAGGCTAGTCTATTACCCTACTCAAATTAAAATGAAAACTAAGTAAAACAAAAAAAAAAGAATAATAGGATGAAGAATGAGTGTGAGAATGGCATGAGATGTGTTACAAATGAAAAGAGCCTCCTTATTTATGGAGCTAGGTTCGGTTATGATAAGGATAAATGTTACAAATCCTTTTTCAATCCAAACTCAAAAGGATTAGCTTTATCTTGATCTTGAAAAGGTATGGCTGAATGTAATCTCTTCCTTCTAGGAGTACCTTGGCCAAATGAGGGTTCTTATATTTAATCTAAATCTTTCATGTGTCATGCCTTCTATCTTCTTGCAATCTTGATGGATGGTTAGGCTAAGTGTGGTTATCCAAGGCCATGTAGTTGCATTCATCATAAATTCTTAAGATAAATCTCCAAAAATCCTTTGTTAATATAAACTCTTAGCCTTGACTCTTGTATAGCATTAACTTGCATAAAAACTCTTTCAAGATTGATCTAAGAGTCCTTCTCTTATAAAATCTCTCTTTAGTAAAGAATAACTAGGAGTTTTTATCCAAATATGCTTCTTCATTTACCAAGTGCATATAGGATTCCTCATGTAAATGGCATAGCTGAATAGATTTAAGAGTCATAGTGCAAGTAGGATTCCTTTATCCAAGTGAAATTAGGCATCCTGACATTAATAGGATTTGGCTAAACTGGCTTCTTTAATGGCTAAACATTACAGGAATTAGGATAAACCTAATCTTGCATGGAATTGCATGAACTTGGATGGTTTTCATGTTCCATAAGCTTGAAACCTATTGATCAAGAAAACATGCATTAAATGCACCATATTCAATCAAATTTTAAAATTTTTGAATTAAAAAGAACTTGTAATACACATATTTTATTGCTATCACACCCCTACACTTAGTTTTATGCTTGTCTTAAAGCAAAATTCTCAAATTAACTATATTAATAATCAGAATAGTGCATACTAAGTCAATGTTTCTCAAATCATCAATCATACACTATAGCATAATATAAAAATAGTTATAAGCATAGTTAAACAAGAACTTATTCAAAAGTAAGTTTTCAATTTCATACAACTTTTATGAATATGAAATCAATCTATTTCTAATCCATACATACAATTTAAGTAAAAAGTATATAACATTTGCCATCACATATCAATTTAAAGATAGAATACACTTCATATGTTAGACTTACATACTTCACTCAAGGTCAAAAGATCTTTTAAGCTTGTAACGTAAGGCTTGGGTTAAGGTATTAAAAAAAAAATTTAGGCTTACTTTATTGAAATTTCTTGGATTTTTTATTAGATTTGAGAACTTTCCAAAACTTTAAGGCATCGTTTATTTCAGCTTCTCCCTTTTGTTTTTTTCATTGCTATTTCGACTTTAGCCATTTTGGCTTTTGTTTTTGCTTTTGCTTTTGCTTTTGCCATGCTTTTTTTTCTTTTTTTACTTTCCTTGTGCCTCTCTTCCTCCTAAATGTATTTTGTTCTCTTTATTATAAGCACATTAGGTTAAGTAATAACAAAAAGAAGGATAATTCAAAGAAAAGGCTTGGCTTTGTTAGTGAGGCTAAATAAACAACAAAGAAAAGGAAATATAAAAAGGCATAAAATAAAAGGTACTGGGGATGCTTTATTAAATGTGGGCTTGAAAAGGCTCAAACGATCTAAATAATGCCTAAATCACTTTTTAAGTCAAGTACAATATGGAATTTCACCTCGAGGGTTGAATAGGTAAATTCTAAAGTCATATTTATGCTTCAAATCTTTATGTAATTTATACTCACAAACTTTTCAAAAAAACTTATGTATATCAAAGATCAAGATCAAAATGCACAAAACATAATAATCGCAATCAAAAGAAAAACGTACTTAAGACATTGTTTCATGCTTTCATCATGTTCATACTTGTCTTAATATCACACTTAAGTCATTGATGAATAAATTATGAAAAATCAGCTAAGTTAGCGTTACAAAGATTATAAACATGTTAACATGGTTTGAAAACAAAGAATTTTAAGGATAGCCTTTGAAAATTTTTCAAAAAAATAGTTTTGCACACAAAAAATTTCATCCCCCACATTTAAATTATAAATTAATTCATATGAAACATTAAAGAATTAGGAAAAAGGAATACTCTTTTAACTTTTTCTTTTTGAGGCTAAAACTTGTATAGGCTCCTTTGGGCATCCATGCATCTTCTCATTCATATGAAAGCAACTAAAAAAAAAAACAAATAAATGATAAAATCATACCTGTCCTAAAGAAAATTAAACAATGAAATTGAAAAATAAATGCAAAACTTGACATGTAAAACTTGAGTTGCCTTCCAAGCAACATTAGTTTTGGTCAAGCTTGACCGTACCTAAAAGATCAAAATTACCTTTTTCTTTCAGAAAGAAGCTTCCTTTGTTGCTTGTGTTTTTAAGGTATCACATATATAGACTTAGTTGTAGAAGGTATACTAACTTTCCTTGCAGGTATCACATAAGTTGGATTAAGATTCACCGTTTGGGCATTTGGTTTAGGACTAAAGGGATGGGCCTTAGGCATCAAAGAATTAGGGCATTATGGGCTGGCTAAGGAGGGTTGTGACATTGGACTTGTGGGCTGGTGAATTCGGTTAGGCTCTTTAACATTAGATTTGTCCTTTGCTTTTATCCTAGACATTGTTTGTACATCTTTATCATCCCTAAGGATACCTTGTCTAGTTTGAAGGTAATCTTCTCATCTTTAAATCTTAAATTAATCTCATAATTATATACATTTATCAAGGCTATAGAGGTCATAAGGAATGGTCTACCTAATAAGATAGGGGCTTTATTATCTTCCACGTCTAGTTTAGTAAAATAACAAGAAAAATGTACTTACCAATTTTCATAAGTACATTCCCAAACACTTTTTAAGCTTTCTTTATAGACCTATTAGCAAATTTGATACTAAATGTTAGAGGTTTCAAAACATGAACTCATAGCTGCATAAAAATATTCATAGCATTAGATTTATTTTGAATCGTAGATCATAAAAAGCTTCATCAAATATAGATGACCAATTGAACAAGGTTTGGAAAAAACTCCCTAGATTATCTTACTTTTTTGGAGGAATCCGTTGAAGTGTAGGGTTATACTCATCAGCAAGTGTAACTGTCTCTAGCTTTTGGAGTAGCTTTCTCTATTTAGGCATTAGTGTTGTTGAGGTACCTCATATGCCTTTCTTTGAGTTGACATTCTTAAGGTTATTCTAACCCTTTTCACTTTTATATCTTTTTTTTACACTTCTTTCGCTTCAGGTTGTATGCTCTCAAGTAATGTTCTTCTAACTTGGATAAATACTTCATATTTTTTTGTCAAATTTTCTTCAATGTATTCTCCTCTAGATTTTCTTTTATCTCATAATTCTCATTCATCTCCTCATTAAGCTTAATACTTTGAGGAGTTTCTAATGCCATATGATCAAAACTTGTCAAAATTTCCCTACCAACTTAAAATAACTTCTCATATTCTCTCACTAAATTTTTTTCAAAAAATCCCACTTTAGGTTGTTTCACAAAGCTTGGCAAATTAACTATTACGGGCTCATCAATTAGATCTTCATCATTAAAGAAATATGGTTATTTCCTCCTAATAGGAGTACATGGTATTGCATGCTTCCTTGCTTTATTTCTTTGGGTTGGATTCAATGTTACTTGGCAAGGCTCCTTATAGGCAATTGGCTATGGCATGAGCTAGTTAGCCTATTTATGTTTCAAGGTTCTTTATAGATGTAAGTTGGCTTTGCATGATGGCATTTTAGGTTTGTATTAATTGGGCCAACACTTCTTCAAGGCTTTTTTTCTTTTCTTAGGGTGGGTTGTATGATTATAGGTTTTGGCAAAAGTTTGAGTTCTAATTGGTGGTTTGATGCTTAGGTTGCTTTTTGTTCCAAGAAAAGTTTGGGTGGTTTCTCCAGCTTGGGTTATAAATATTACTATATAGGTTATAGGTAGGCTTGGTTTGTTAGGCATATTGGATCATTTCTATCCTAATTTGGCATTTATCAGTAGCATATGGTCCTTCACATATTTCATAAGTTTAAAAAGGGCCTTAATGGCTTGAACAAGGGTAATTGGGGATTAGGTTCATAAGGCATCAATTTTCTTAGTTAAGCTTGCAAACTATGATGTGATTGATGTGAAAGTATCAAGTTCATAAACACCAACAATATTTTTATATACCATTCTTTCCATACCCCATTGGTAGTTATTTGCCACCATTTCCTCTATCAATTCATATGCCTATTTCACTGTCTTACTCATTATGGTTTCTTCAACAACTAAATCTAGAGTGGTTCACATATATGCTGTCAATCCATTGTAAATAATTTAAATTTGTAGCCATTGTGGGAGACCATGGTGTGTGACACAACTTTTTGAATCTCTCCCATGCATTATACAAAGTTCCACCACAAGTTGCATGAATCTAGTAATTTCATTCCTCATCTTGGCCACCTTAGTAGGTGGAAAGAATTTTGCAAAGAACTTTTGTGGCAAATCATCCCATGTGGTAATTGAACAAGATAGTGAAGAAAATTAAAATTTTACCTTTTCTCTAAAAGAAAAAGGAAAAAAGTCTTAGTCTAGTCACATCATAAAAAAACACCATTGTATTTAAAACTATCACATAATTCTAAAAAGTTTGAAATATGGAGATTTGGATCATCATTAGGTAACCCTCCAAACTGAACAAAAGTTTGGACCATTTGAATGATAAAAGGCATTATCTCAAATTTATTTGCTAGCATTGTCGGCCTTCTTATGGACACATAGTCCCACAAAGTTCTTTGTCTTTCATTGTTTACATTCACCATTGGAGTTGGAGTTGAAGGTGTTGTTTGCTCTTTTTGTAAATGCCTAAGAGTTCTTTCGATTTTCTTGTCAAGTAAAGCTAAATCAATAATACGAGATCTATACATGCAAACAAAGAAAAGATTAAAATAGATTAACCAAATAAAAATAAAAGTGTTTAGATTACAAAGGAGTATAAATCCTTATTGATATTGATTCTTCAACACCAATATAATCCTTGGCAACATGGCAAAAACTTTATTACTATTTTTTATATCACCTGCAAGTGCACAGTTCACATTAAGTAATAGTAGTGAGAGAGTATAGTATCATTCCCATGAGGATTATGTATGAAGTGTGAAACCAAGTACCAAAGGTATTTCTTTCAAACTTTGTATTTAAATGATCAAATGAGTGATTGGTTGAAAATATAAAAGCAATGAAATTGTAAACAATAAAATGGGATAACCAAATGCCAATTTATCCAATTGTCACTTGTTAACTCCAAAGGCAAGTGGATTATACAAGAAAATAAAATAAATAAAAAGTTTGTAAAAAATTTAATATTGGCCGAATATAAAAAAAGCATAAAAGAATAAAGTTGAATCTTGAACAAAAAAAAGTGTGCATGAAAGTAAGAAAGAGAGATCTTTGAATGAAAGCAAAAAAAAAACTTGTCATAATGATTATTTCATCCGTGGGTGACTCAATCACTAGACTTGGTGAAAATTTTCGGAGTCGCCACCAATCTTTTTTTTATAGGGTGTGATTGGCTACCTAAAAATATCATATTTTAATAAAAATCTTAAAATTAATTAAGATTTACAAAAAGAGTTTAAGTCTATGAAATCAGGGTTAAGTCTGGGAGTACGGTTACGAATGAAGAAGGTATTAACACCCTCACATCGCCTGTTCGAGGAATGGTACCAATTAAACATGTTTAATCCTTTAATTCTGATGATGTAATCTTTTTTATATTTAAATTTAATTTCCTAAAATTTATTTATGAAAAAAAAATTTTGTTGTGAAATTAACATTATTATTATTATTTACGTATTCTATAAATTCTCCAACACTTTGGCATACTTTATAAAAAAATCTTTATTTAAAAAATATTTCAAAAAATTTGACCATCCACAAAATTTTTGAAATCTCGTCCTAAGATATTTTATTTATTTAATAAAGAGATTTTAGGAACATTTCAACTTTTGGTGAGTTCCTAAAATTTATTAAATAAATTTTAAAATTATCCCAACTTATCGATGAAATCCTAAAAATTTTAAACAAGTTTTAGGATTATCACAACTTTCTGACAAGATCCTAAATCAAATCATTTTTTATGATAATTAAATGATTTAATTAATTAATTAATTTTTATTATGATTATTTTTATTTTTTTGTTATTTTTTTTGCTTATTATTATTTCTTTTTTTACTATTATTTAAAAATTAGATTATCCTAACTCACTAACAAAATATAAAAAATTAATTTTTTACTTGTATTAAAGAAAATTGAACTCTTTCAAATTTCTTTAAAAAATTACATCTTTTGAAAAAAAAAATTATTCAAAATATCAATTATTATTATTATTATTTTTTATTTTTTATATTGATTAAATAATATTTTATTATAGTAAAAATAATTTTGGATTATTCCAACTTTATGGTCAAATCCGAAAAATTATTTTTACTTGCAATAATTAAAGAAAACTAAACTTTTTTAGTTTTTTCTAAAAATTACATTTAAAAAATGCATTCAAACGATTCATCATTTTTTATTTTATTTTATTTTATAATTTTATTATTATTTTTTAAGCAAAAATTATTTTTTAAATTATTCTAACACTTTGGTGAAATTTAAATATCATTTTTGCTTGTAATAAAATTTTATTTTTCTTAAATAGTTATTATTATTATTTTGTTTATCTTTTTTTTAATTAAAATCTTAGTATTTGCTTTTTTTATTATTTATTGTTATTGATAATTATTTATTCTTAACATAAAAAATATATATAAATATTATAAATTATAAATTATAAATTATAAACATCATAAACAACTAGCAAAAATAATACAAAAATAAAAATAAAATCTAAAAATAAAAATAAAATGAAAAAAAAAAAACTTATAAATGGGTTTAATTGGAGTGCAGGTTGACACGCAGGTCGGGTGCGGGCTAGACACTTAAAATGATGTCATTTTGAAAGCCTATAAATAGGACTTTTTCTATTTTTTTAATTTTTCCTTTCTTCTCTCTTTCTACAAATCCAGAGCCTCTCTCTAAAACCTATCCCTTTCTACCGGCCATCGTGAAGCCTAGTTTTTGGTCAATTGTTGCCATGCACTGATGGTCGAAAACTTCAACTAGCATCAAAAAATTTTAAAAATCTCAGAATCTAGCGAAATTTCTAATTTTCAATCACCAAAACTTCAAAGGTCATTAGGAAATTCAAAGTTTTCGAAAATCCGACGACCCAAAAAAATTTTCAAAAATTTCCAAAAAATCCAAAACTGATCTTTTTTGTTTTCTAAACACTATTTGAAACCCAAATTTAAAAAAAAAAAAATCTCAAACCTCCTAAATAGAGAATTTTATTTTTGGGTTTTTTATTTTGAATTTTTTTTTGTATTTGCTATTGGTTCCTCGTTAAGAAGACTCAGGTTTTCTTTGTTTTTTAGCTTTTATGTTTCTTGTTTCCTTTTTTTTTGTAGAACCCCTAGGCTTCCTCGTTTTTCTCTCTATTCTTCCCCTTTTCTGCCTATAAGAATAGGCTCCATTTATAGAGCTTTTGGGATTCAAATCCTTGATTTCTTGGGATCTCTTATGAAAATTTTTGGAGGCTTGTGCAGTGACTTTTGGTTATTGGATTTCAAGCTACCAAGTTAGGTAGTGTCAGGGAGAAAAAAACCACTCTAGCAGCTTATTTCAGCTACCAAAGTTGAAAAGAAATCTTTTTTTTTTTTTTACTTTTTTTCTTAAAGATTAATAATAATAATAATAATAATAATATAAGCAAAATTATATTTAAGTTAAAATAGGACAAATTTGTGCCTACAACTGCTTTTTTTTGCTTAATTTTAAGAATAAAAAATAAAGCAAAGACAAAAAGACTCCAATTTTGTTCGGGCAAACACATACAAAAAACAAAACATTGAACATAAAGTTTTTTTATTTTTTTATAAGAAAAGTTGAAAAGCTCCTCTAAATAGAGGCTATGATACTTTAAATTCAAAAGGCTCCTCTGACCAAAGGTAATGAAACTTTAAATGTTAAAAGGCTCTTCTGATCAGAGGCAACGAACTTTAAATTCAAAAGGCTCCTCTCACTAGAGGCAATGAACTTTAAATGTTAAAAGGCTCATCTGACTAGAGGCAACAAACTTTAAATGGCTCATTTAACTAAAGACAACAAACTTTAAATGTTAAAAGGCTTCTTTGACTAGAGGCAAAAAATTTTAAATTCAAAAGGCTTTTCTCACTAAAGGCAATGAACTTTAAATGGCTCCTTTAACCAAAGGCAACAAACTTTAAATTAAACATTTGAGAGGACTTATAGATTATGCCCTATGGTCTTACAAATCATGCCTAATTTTGATAGAGTCCTCTGACCAGAGGTTTTTAAAATTAAAAAGCTCCTCTAACTAGAGGTTATGAAACTTTAAATATTAAAAGGCTCCTTTGACCAATGGTAACGGACTTTAAATTCAAAAGGTTGAGAGGCAATGGTATTTGAAAGATTCCTTTAAAAAGAGGGTTTACATCTTTTTTGCTTTTGACTTTTTCTTTTGTTTGTCTTAGATTATTCTAGACTAATGTATCTGTTATATCAGATGTATGCATCAATGACATTTTCATGATTTTGCAATGTCATGCAATTAATGATGACCATGATGCAAATGCACTTCTAATGCGAATGAAAAACCATCATCTTTTTTTATTTTTTTATTTTTTTTTTAATTTTTGAAATTTTGTAATGTTTGTTTCCTTTCTTCTTTTCTTAATTCCCATGCATTCCAGCAATTGATTAAATTTAGATAAAAAAAATTCTCTTTACATCTCTCATATTCAATGTTTACCACTTTTTTAACTTATAAGCTTACCTTCTCATTGACTTTTGTTCCTCACTATTTTGCTTATCATTTTAAATCTCTTTTGAAATAGTGTATGTGTCTTTCATGATCATTGTCACTCACTTATCACCTTTCAAATTTCACAACAATACATTGCACATTTTTTTTTTAATGAGAGGAACAAAGAAAAGATAAACAAAAAGGTATTTTATTTTAGTAAATAAGAGAAATGTTTCATATATTATCTAAAAAGATATAACAAAGAAAACAAGTAATCATAATGAATATTTAGATCATCATGAACTAATTCATCATGGATTCTTTTCTGAAAACTCTAGATTAGTGCCCTTGACATTTTAAAAAATGTAGCAGACCAAGCTAGCGCAAAACCAATAAGATCTTTTAGCACATATTGAGAATTGGCCCATTCCATTTAATTTTTTTATTCTAAGTTGCCCTCTCAAGTTTTCAACCCATATATCTTTTTAGTTTCTTTTTCTTTTCCATCTTTTTTTAAGCATAATATTTTTTTATTACATCAGCATTAACTAGATTTGGCAAATCATCCCTATCCATTCTTGCCAAGATCAGTCCCCTACCAAAAAAGCTTTCTTCACCACATATGGGCCTTCCCAATTAGTCCATTTTTCCTGAGGATCTTATTAGTTAGGAAAAATCTTCTTCAATACTAATTCTCCCTCTATAAATTGTCATAGATGAATTTTCTTGTCATAAGCTTGCATCATTCTTTCTTTGATATAGCTGACCATGGCAAAGTGCAGCTAGTCTCTTTTCTTCAATGAGATTCAACTGTTCATATCAAGCGTGAACCCACTTAGCTTTTTCTAACTTAACTTTCATGAAAATACATAAGGAAAGAATTTCAACTTCAATGGGCAACACTGCCTCTGTCTCATATAATAATGAAAAAGGTATAGCTCCTATAGATATACGAATCGAAGTTCGATAAGCATGTAATGCAAATTGTAACTTTTAATGCAAATCTTTATACATATGTCATCTTTTTAACAACTCTCTTTATGTTCTTATTGGTTGCTTCAACTGCCCCATTTATCTTTGGATGATAAGGCACTAATTTGTGGTGTTTAATTTTGAACTAAGCACAGACCTCAGTCATCATTTTATTATTCAAATTAAGAGCATTATCCGAAATGATCCTTTCTAAAAGGCCATATTGACATATGATCTCTTTTTTGATAAACTTGTAAACCACCATTCTTGTCACATTAGCATACGAAACCATCTTTACCCACTTTGTGAAGTAGTCAATCACCATTAAAATGAATCGATGTCCATTTGAAGCTTTTGGTGTAGTAGGCCCTATCACATCCATTCTCTATATAGAGAAAGGCCAAGGTGTTGGCATAACATGCAAAGACATTAGAGGAACTTGCATATTGTCTGCATAAATTTGACATTTGTGGCATTTCTAACATAGTCGATGCAGTCTTTTTTCATTGTCAACCAATAATATCTTGCTCTCATGTTTTGTTTAGTCATCATGTGGCCATTTGCATGAGTATTGCAAACACCTCCATGGATTTCTTCTAGCAATTTTTTGGCTTCAGCAGCATTCACACATCTCAATAATGTTTGGTCTTGACTTCTCTTATATAAAATTTTTCCATCTAGAAAGAAACCTTTTGCCAATCTTCACAACATTGTCTTATCATTCTTTGATATGTGCTCTAGGTACTGTTGATACTTAACATATTGTAATATATCAAAATACCCAGGTTTTCCATCAACTTCTTTCTCAATATTTGAACAGTGAGTTGGTTACTCATGCATGCTCAACTTGATGGGATGGATTTCAGCATTTTCATTTAACTTAAACAATGCTGCCAATGTAGCCAAAGCATTAGCCATCTAATTCTCTTCTCGAGGTAAATGATGAAATTAAATATTCTCAAATTTTTTGATCAATTTTGATATGTACTTTTGGTATGGAACCAACCTTAAATCTTTAGTTTCCCATTCTCCTTGTAATTGGTATATGACTAAGGCAGAGTCTCTATAAACTTTTAATGCACAGGCTTTCCTCTCAAGAGTAGTTTAAAGACCCATAACACATATTTCATATTCTGTCACATTATTGGTATAATCAAAACTTAGGTTTGTAGTGATTGGGTAGTAACCTCCTTCTAGAGATATCAAAACTACTCTTATACCATGCCCTAAAGCATTCAACACACCATCAAAATACATCTTCCATATATCTTCATTATGCTCTTCTTTATCTAGTGCAATATAGACATTAAGTCTTTATATGAAAATCGAATGTCTCAGATACATAATCTTGATAAGCATGTTTTGTAGGAAATTCAATAATAGCACTTCTTTTGATTACCTTTTAGGACACTTATACAATGTCATACTCAGAAAGTAACACTTGCTATCTTGCTATTCTTCCCAACAATAAGGGCTTTTCAAAGATGTACTTGATTGGATCTAGCTTCGCAATGAACCAAGTGGTATGATATAATATGTACTGTCTGAGTCGATGAGCCATCCAAGCTAATGCATAACACATCTTTAGCAATGGTGAATACTTGGACTCATAATCAATGAACTTTTTACTCAAATAGTAAATGGCTTGTTTTTTCTTTCTTATTTCATCATGTTACCGTAAAACACATCCCATTAATTTTTCATGCATGGTAAAATACAAGATAAGAGGTCTTCAAAGGACAGGTGACATTAATACTAGTGAGTTTGATAAGTATTCTTTAACTTTTTCAAATGTCATTTGAAATCTTGATCCCATTCTCCTAAGCTGTGTTTTTGAAGAATCTCGAATATGAGATCACATTTGGCTATAAGTTGGGAAATGATAAGTTGAGAAATGAAATGAGTAATATAATTTAATTTCCCTAAAAATTTTTTTACTTCTTTTTGTGTACGTGGAGGTGGTAGCCCTTGGATGGCATGTATCTTATCTGGATCTACTTCGATTCTTTTTTTAATAATAATAAATCCTAGTAATTTTCCTAAGGTTGCACCAAAAGTGCATTTGGCTAGATTGAGCTTAAGCTAAAACTTTTTAAATCTCTTAAATAACTTTTTGAGATTAGCCATATGATTTTTTTACTTCATGGGATTTGGCAATCATGTCATCTATATACACTTTTATTTTCTTTATGCATCATATCATGGAATAGAGTCACCAGGCTCTTTGATAAGTTACCCTAGTATTTTTAAACCAAAGGGCATGACTTATAGCAAAATGTTCCCCATAATGTCACAAAAGTAGTTTTTTTCATATCTTCTTGTGCTATCTTAATTTGATTGTAGCCTGAAAACCTATCCATGAATGAAAATAAAAAGTGCCTAGCAATATTCTCTACTGAGGTGTTAATGTGAGGCAATGAAAAATTACCTTTTGGACTTGTTTTGTTCAAATCTTGATAATCAACACACATCCTCACTTTGTCATCTTTTTGGGGTATCGGGACTATATTCGCCACCCATTCAGGATATTTTGGCCACTTTTAAGAATTCTACATGAAATTATTTTTTTACTTTTTCTTTTATTTTCAACAACATTTTTGATTTCATCTTTCTCAACTTCTATTTAATTGGTTTGCAGTTAAGCTTTAGAGGTAGCTTTTGCACTACAATTTTGGTATCTAGTCCGACATATCTTGGTATGACGAAGCAAATACATCACATATTCATGTAGTAACTTTATCAGCTCATGCTTTATTGGTGATGATTTGAAGTACCAATCTTAACCTCTTTTTTAGTTTCTTCATCCCTCAAATTCACAACTTTAGTGACTTCTTAATGAGACATGTTTTGCTTTTCTTCTTGTTCCATTAATCTCAATGATTTTAGGGATATTGCATGGCCTTCCACATTCTTTTCATCATCAAGTTCACTAATATAAATAGAATTTTCAAAATTAAATCCTAAAATATTGTCATAATGATCTTCAGATTCATTATTTGAGTACCTGAAAGTAAGTGAAATGGACAAAATGTAAAGGGATGTATAGTAATGTGAGGAATTGAAATGAAAGAGGTAAAAAAAAATGAACAAATATGCTATGCTTGTCATTTATTTAATTGAAAATGAGGAAACAAACACATTTGAGACATTTAATGCTTTTAGCAAAAGTATTTAGATTAGGTTCAACACATTACTTTGAAGAAAATTTAAAAATAACAGGCAGCTCTTCAACATGCCAATTCTTCGATTCTATACTAGAAAGAGTAAGATACACTCATGGACAACTTGGATCTTTATTCCTTTTTTGTTAACCCACCATTTGCATTAAAAATTTAGTGAAGATATCTTTCAGTGATGGTATAAACTCATTTTCTACGTTTTCTACTATATCTGGATATATATAGCTAGCTAAGATGAAAGTCTCATATAGAGGAAGAAAAGATAGGCCTTCGGTTTCTACCTCTTACCCCAAAAACTGAACCAACTTTTTTCTTTTTTTTCCTCTATGAACTTCATTCTTCTTTTTTCGAGTTACCTTATACCCTAGACCAAATATGCTTAATAAGTTTTAAGAACTTACAAGCTTCTTTTTCTGTAACTGGATTCTTATGTTCTCAGTCTAGAACTGGGGTCGAGTGAGTCTTTTGATCATTGGGTGATCTATCTTCTTTTTTTAAGCTTGTCTCCCCTTCTTTTACTTTTTTTTTATGTTTTTTTAAGTGCTTTTGGGGAATAACATTGCCCACTTTGAGTTATATCGCTTACACCAATTATGTTTGTTGTGCTTGCATCACATGAGCCATATTAAAGGAACCATTATCCAAACCTTGTGATATGATATTACAATCATATTTCCAAGGGATTGCTTTATCAGATTTGTACGATAATAGGCTAATAACCTTAATTGTCACCTTTGGCATAGTTGTATAAACTGGTTTATTAATTTTAACAATCAATTTTTCATCATAAAAGATGGTAATAGGCTCAAAATTCATATGAACTAGCTTATCAACCTTAACACTCAGTTTCTTTTCATAAAAGATGGTAATAGGCTTAAAATTCATTTGATAAGGCCTGCTTTTGGATGAATCTCTCATCGTAATATTCACTGAACTTTCTTCATATTTTTCATAAAATTTGAGTAAGAAAAAATCCATCAACCTTTACAATTCTTGCCTAAATGCTTCACAATTTTGAAGTGAATGGCCAACCATCCTCATGTGGAATTCACAAATTTGATTAGGATTATATGTAAAATTTCCATTGTCTAAGTTTTTACGTATTGGGCGTATCATATTGGCTTTCACTAAGGCAGCAAATATTTGATCCATAGAAGTTTTGATCTCACTTACTTCTTTTTTAATATTTTGAGTTGTCTCACTATTTAAAGCATTTATTGATCTCACACCATGATTTGGAAATGGATTGGCCTTCACACTTCGTCTGACCTTGGTTGTGAAATTTAAAATTCTATTATTAATCAGGCTTTGCACCCTATGTTTGAAACTTACAGAATTTTCTAGAATGGCTGTAAATCCCATAATGATAAACACAAGAAGCTTCAAGATCATACCATTTTGAATATAGAGGTTTTAAAAGCTCAATGGGTTGTTGGGTTACCAAATGTTTTTGGAATAACTGAAGTAACAGTTTTGTGTAAGTCATAGGAATTGAATCAAATTGTTATTGCTCTCAATTATTTTGGGATTCTATTCGATTAATGTCTATGGTGTTGGATTGAGGGGAAGGTCATGGTGAAGGTGCTCAGGGACGAACATTGGCTTGAAAAGTAGGTGTATGGGTTTACACTGGTTGGTAATGGTATAAGTTTTAGGAAATGTTAGAAATGGTTAGATAAGAAGGTTGGTATATAGGATATTAGTGGTATGGAATAAAAGGTCTTAGTTTTGGTTTTTCAATGGTGATGGCTTGTACTTTTACTTTTTTCTTTGATCCAAAAACATCACCTATTTTGATCTTTCCATTTTTAATGGCATTTTCTATTATCTCTCTCGTAATCACCATATTAGTAAAATTTTTTGTGGCATGACCAATGAGCCTATTATAGTATAGAGTCTGAAGGGTATTGATGAATAAAATAGTTGTTTCTTTCTCAATGAGAGGAGGTTGAACTTAAGCAATAGCTTTTTGTCATCTCTTAGCATATTCTTGAAAATTTTTGTTAGCTTTCTTTTTTTTGTTTTATAAAGATAGTCTATCTAGAGCCATGTCTATGACATACTTATATTAAGTAATAAATTATTTGTCCAGATCTTTCCATGGCTGAATGTGGCTTTCATTTAATCGAATATACCGTCAGCAACTAATCCGGTAAGACTATCTTAAAAATAATGGATAACAACTTATCATTGTCTGTATGCCCAATTATTTTTTAGCAAAAAATGGTACTATGTGCTTAAGGGCATTTGGTTCCATCATATTTTTCAAATTTTGATACTTTAAACTTAGGTGGGATTACTAGATCTAGAACCAAACTGAGTTCACTGGCATCAATTGTGCCAAAAATATTTACACCTTCAATAACTCGTAGCTTTTCTTCTAAGAGATCTAACTTCTGTTGTACCTTTGTATTCTCACATTTTTCGAATATGCCTTTCTTTAATCTCTTTTGTTATATTGGGTCATTTAAATCTAGGACCATAATAGGCTTAACATGACTTGCCCTAATGTTTAGACCAATGTATCCTTAACTTCGTGGTTGAACCATGAAGAGAGGTAAATTAAACTAAGCATGTGGCTACCTATCAGGCTATGTCATTTATAAATGCACTTGACAAGAAACTTAAGCATAGGGTGGGGTAAACTCTGGTGGATACAATGGATATTTCCTATCACTAGTATTTCCTTAGGCTTGAGGCGTTTTCTCAGTGGTCACTTCTTCAGCTACCCCTTTTTTGTTGGTCATTTTCCTTATCATGTCTATCATTGTAGCCATTTCTTTTCAAGTCTCTTCTTGAGATCTAGTCTTTTGTTCTATTAACTCTTGTTGAGACCTAATCATTTGCTCCTGCATATCAAATTGAGCTTTTTCCATTCTTTCCATTCTAGGTGCTTGCTCACTTTCCATGATTCTGACATGTGAGTAAGTGTTGTAATGATAATGAGTGGTCTGATCTATATTTTTTGATGGCCTAACTATCCTTACACCTGATTGAATTAAAGGAAACTCTTTGAGATTTGTTATATTGAGGCCTTTTTATTTTAATCATGATGCATTTTTTAAATGAAACACACATATAATGCAAGAATGCATGAATGCAAATGATGTGCTTGTTATATATCTAATATTTGCAAAAAATTTTAAGTCTGAACTTGAACCACCATATCATAACCTACATTATTCTTACTGAATACTTCTTTCATTATAATATTAAAATTTTCAAAAGAAACACCCTACATGCTTGTACTACTTGTACTGCTCATAAGCATTATCTAGAAAATTGGTCAAGTGTTGGTTGTGCTATCATGAGTAAATTTCTTTTTTTACTTGTTTAACTTTTTGGGCCATGTCTCTTACTTTGAAAATGACTTTTCTTATCTGTTCTACTAGACAGATGGATTGAGATTCCTTCAATTAACTTTTTTCTTTCCAATAATGTGCTCTATGTTTAAATTGATCTCATTCTTTTCTAAAAACTTGAATGGCTTCACATCGATAGTGCATTTGCCGTTTCAAGTCATCTACAAAACCTTGTAGTATCTTCTTTTCTTTCACAGACTAACTAAGCTCTTCTTTTTTAGATAACAAATTGGACTGAAACTGTTCTACATTCTTTCTAAATTTTTCAAGCTCTGTGGTCATTAAAGTTATAGACCTATGCCAGCTTTCAAAAATCTCTTCTTATTCTCTTTCAAGCCTTCGAGATTTTGCTTCACTCTTATCACTCTTATCAGTCTTATCTTTCCACTCATTAATCTCATGCTAAAGCCTCTTCTTTTCAAGCTTCTATATTTCTTTTTCTTCTTCAAATTTGTGCTTCATAATCTTCATGTCTTCAGGGATATTTTCATAATGGGCATCTTCTTGGAGGCATGGTCTATCTTGTTTAGGACCAACTTTGCTTGTGACAAATTGACTCCTCAATATATTCAAGTGTAGCTTTATCCGTATACCCTCACAATCTACTCTTTAGGTTTGCTTCCATTCTTTTATAATTTATTTCACTTTTCCCAAAAATCTTGGCTCTTTGAAAGAGAATTCTAATTCTTGAATACCATGAGTCATCGAAATGAATTGCTTTAATCCTAATTATCAACGAACCATTGTTGGAGAATAGCTTATACATCCCTACGATCCTAAAAGTGAAACCCATGGCTTGTCACCGTATTTGTACAACATGGCTTCTCGTGGCATCCATGGAACTCTCTATATAACTTAAGTACTAGTGAGACTTTGCAAAGCCACTACCCACTCTTCCTTAGTCTTTGATTCTGGCCACTAAACATTGTAGCATTCTTCAATTGGCCTACTTTTATTACTATAAGTATGATAAAATTTACCCATAGGATGTTGAAGATGACTTTTTGCCCAAATGTAGAGTAATTGTGCACACCTTATGAAGTGTTTTCCTTTTCTTCAACAGTGATTCAATGATCTAAAAGTTTCTGCCAGTATAAAAGGAACAAGATCGATTTTGTTGTCCACCTACTTAAGGAAGTCAATTACTGAAAACTCAATGCACCCTAGGACCTTTAGGAAAATGATTAAGCCATAAATTGCCCAAGCTATCATTCTCATGCCTCGTTTATCCTCTAAGTGTTTGACAATGTAATTATGCAAGATTCCCCATGGGATGCAATCACTTTTTCCTTTTATTTGGATATATGAGTTCACATTTTGAGTGGGGAGCTCCATCATACAGGCAAGTTTTTTTTTAGATCCAAGTTTTTGACATCACTAATAGATTTTATCTAGATTGGGAAAATGCAACCATAATAATGTAATATATTCTTCAATCGTTGGGGTTATATCTTTTTTATTGAACATGATACATTTGTATGCAACATTTTAAAATTGAACTAAAGCTCTTGTCAACTGATTTTTCATCGACACCTCAAGGAGTGAAGCAATATGATCATATTTTTCCTTAAAAGCCATCTTTCTAGAAATTGTTACATGGTGCCAAATCTTGACCAACTCAAATATGTTATTTTGTTGAAGTCCCAATTTGATTTCTTCAAGCAAAATTTCATATTCAAATTTTTTTTGATAGTTTCCCTTTCTACTTTGGACTTCTAATGCTAGAGTTATCACCATATTAGTCTCTTTATACATGGTGGGCTTAAAAGCTGAAAACATCATGATGGTGTTTCTAAAGCAAGACTGAAAATCTTCTAACTGATATTGCCATATTGACAAGTACATCCCATATGCCAGTGTTTATGGTAATGCATGATCATGAAACAAAAGGAGAGCAAAACAAAATAGGGTTAGTAATCATATATAAATATTCCCTCATGTGTGCTAATTTAGGGTACAATTTACAAAAATGGTATAGCCCTATCTAAGGCTGGTTTCTTAAGGTTCATTATATGCATGGTTCGGTCATTAACACAAGTTAAAAAGGTTCCCAACTTGATCCTCAATGTCATCCATTCTGGACTAGTAAGGCCCCCGATCCTTACCTATAATAGGCTGCTAACGGAAAGGGTTTAACTTCAGTGGAAGTATTTTGCTAGCCCAAGGGGAGGCATTATAACCTCACAAAAACATAGGTACCCTACTCTCTCCTAAAAAGGGATAGATTTGAAAGCCCGGTATAGAGCTTGTACATGAATGCAAATATGCATGTGTATGAGGAAATGTAACAATTATTAATCAAAGTAAAATCAACAATATAATTAGCAACAATATAAGACAAGTAAAATAACATAATAAAACTAGATGAATCCATCAAATTTTCACCTTTTTTTTTTCTTATTTTTATTCTAAGATGTGATAAGAAATTAAAATTAAATATCGAAAAGATTGTAAAATCAAAGTTTAGATGACACATGTTTAATTTTTGGCTTGACTCTCAAGTCTCCCCAATGGAGTCGCCAAACTGTCATAATGATTTTTTTGTTCATGGAGGAGTCGATCGCTAAACTAGGTGAAAATTTTTGGAGTCGCCACAAATCTTTTTTTTATAAGGAGTGATTGGCCACCCAAAAATATCATCTTTTAATAAAAATCTTAAAATTAATTAAGATTTACTAAAAGAAGTTTAAGTCTACAAAATCAAGGTTAGGCCTGAGAGTACAATTATAAGTGAGGAAGGTATTAGTACCTTCACGTTGCCTGTTCGAGGAATGATACCAATTAAACATGTGTAATCCTTTAATTTTAATGATGCGGTCTTTTTTATATTTAAATTTAATTTCTTAAAATTTATTTATGAAAAAATTCTTTATTGTGAAATTAACATTAATATTATTATTTACGTATTCTATAAATTCTCCAACACTTTGGCATAATTTATAAAAAAGCTTTATTTAGAAAATATTTGACAAAAATGACCATTCATAAAATTCTCAAAATCTCATTCAAAAATATTTTATTATTTAATAAAACGATTTTAGGAATATCTCAAGTTTTTTGAGTTTCTATAATTTATTAAACAAATTTCAATATTATCCTGACTCTTCGGTGAAATTTTAAAAATTTTAAATAAGTTTTAGAATCATCCCAACTTTCTAATAAGATCCTAAGTAAAACCATTTTTTTATGATAATTAAGGGATTTAATTAATTAATTAATTAATTTTTATTATGATTATTTTTATTTTTATGTTATTATTTACTATTTATTATTATTTATTATTATTATTTAATACATTAGATTATCTTGACTTACCGATGAAATCTAAAATATTAATTTTTTACTTGTATTAAAGAAAATCGAACTCTTTCAATTTTCTTAAAAAAATTACATTTTTTTAAATTTTATTCAAAATATCAATTATTAATTTTATTTTATTCGTATTTTTTATATTGTTTAAATAATCTTTTATTTTAGTAAAAATAATTTTGGATTATTCCAACTATATGGTTAAATCCAAAAAATTATTTTTACTTGCAATAATTAAAGAAAATTAAACTCTTTCAGTTTTCTCTTAAAATTACATTTAAAAGATTCATTTAAATAATTTATCATTTTTTATTTTATTTTTTATAGTTTTATTATTTTTTAAACAAAAATTATTTTTAAATTATCCCAACACTTTAGTGAAATTTAAATAACATTTTTACTTATAATAAAATTTTATTTTCCTTAAATAGTTATTATTATTATTTTTATTTTGTTTATCCTTTTATTTTTAATTAAAATCTTAGTATTTGCTTTTTTTATTGCTTATTGTTACTGATAATTATTTATTTTTAACATAAAAAATATATAAATATTATAAATTATAAAAATCATAAACAAATAACAAAAATAAAAATAAAATGGAAAAAAAAAAATTACAAATGGGTCCAGTCAGAGCACGGATTGACGTGTGAATCTTTTATGGGTTGAGCACGGGTCAGATGCCCAAAGTAGCGTCATTTTAAAGGCATATAAATACAACTTTTTTTGTTTTTTTTTTCTTTCTTCTTTTTCTCTCTACAAATCCATATCCTTTTTCTCTAAAAACAATCCCCTTCTACTGGCCACCATAGAGCCTAGTTTTTGACCGATTGCTACCATGTATCGATGGCCAAAAACTTCAACCAGTGTTGAAAAATTTTAAAAATCCCATAATCCAACCAAATTTTAAATTTTCGATCATCGAAAACTTCAAAGGGTTTAGCTGTTAAAGTTGAAAACAAATCTTTTTTTTTTACTTTTTTTTCTTAAAGATTAATAATAATAATAATAATAATAATATAAAAAAATTATATGTAAGTTAAAATAGGACAAAATTGGTGCCTACAAAACTTGTATTAAAAGAATGTTTGAGAAAACAAGATTAGGACTAGTTTGTCACTCTAACCAATAGTGAAAAGAATTATAAAAGATTTAGGCTAGTCTATCACCCTAGCTAAATTACAAAGAAAACTAAGTAAAAGCAAAAAAAGAAAAGAAAGGAAAAGAATAATGGGATGAAGAATGAGATATGAGAATGGGATGAGATGTATTACAAGTGAAGAGAGTCTCCCTATTTATAGAGCTAGGTTTTGATTATGATAGGGATAACTATTACAAAACCTTCTTCAATCCAAACTCTAAAGGATTAAGTTTATCTTGATCTTGAAAATATATGGCCGAATGTAATCTCTTTCTTCTTGGATTGCATTGGCCGAATGGGGCTTTTTAAATTTGATCTTGATCCTTCATGTGTCATGCCTTCTATTTTCTTGCAATCTTAATAGATGGTTCAACTAAGCATGGTTATCCAAGACCATGTAGTTGCATTCATCACAAACTCTTGAGATAAATTTCCAAAAGTCCTTCAATATAAACTCTTAGCCTTGATTCTTATGTAGCATTAAACTTTCATGAAAACTCTTTCAAGATTGATTAAAGAGTTTTCCTATTATAAAATCTCTTTTTGGCCAAAAATAATTAAGAGACCTTGTCCAAGTATGCTTCCTCATTTACCAAGTGCATGTAAGATTCCTTATATAAATGGGATAGCCAAATAGGTTTAAAAGTCATAGCGCAAATAGGATTGCTTTATCCAAGTGAAATTAGTAGTCTTAACATCAAAAGGATTTGGCTAAAATTGCTTTTTGCATGGCCAAACATTACAAGAATTAGGATAAATCTAATCTTATATGGAATTGCATGAACTTGCATCATTTTCATGTCTCATAAGTTTGAAACCTAAAAATCAAGAAATCATGCATTAAACGCACCATATTCAGTCAAATTTAAAAAATTTTAAACTAAAAATAACTTGTAAAACATTATATATTTTACTACTATCAAAGATGTTCTAGTTAAGGTTGATAAATTTTACCTTGTTGCTGATTTTATGGTTTTAGAAATAAAAGAGAACACTAAAATTCTTATCATTTTTGAAAAAACATTCTTAGCCACAAGGGGTGCAATCATCGATGTAAAGAAAAGTGAGCTTACTATGAAAGTGGTTGATAAAGAAGTGAAATTTAGAGTTTATAAGCCTAGTAAGTTCCCCAAAAGGACTAGTGATTGTATGCTTTTTTAATATGTTAAGGTTAAGATTGTGATTGATGAGGAAATAGCTGAATTTTTGCAAAGAGAGGCACCATGCTATATGCTCGATGATGATGAGATTGATAAGTTCCTATAATGACATTCAAATGATAAGGAATTTTTGCAAAGGATGCCCATTGGAACACAATTGATAGAAGATGAAATTGATGCATTCTTGCTAGATGTAGACACAAAAAAGGTGCCAAATGAGAAGGGTGGAAACTTGAAGAGAATAGAGGTCACCCAACTTTTCTTAAATACCTTTATTTCTTTGGAGTCCCACCAAAAGGTATTCACTCCTTCTTCTTCAACATTTTTTGATCTCAAGACAATCATGAATACACCATTAACCCTAGTGTTGAAACATAGACCCACATATCTTAGTCCCTTAAATAGGAAAGTTGAGATTTTTTATGGCCTATTATCACCCACAACCACTGCTACACCACCTATTGATTAGCTCTAATGTGCTACTAAGCCTCTCATGAATGAGGTAATGAAAAGGGAAATGATTAAATGGTTGGATGTTGGAATCAAGTGTGGTGCAATCACTATGGCCACTTTTGATCACATTTGAGTTTGATGAAATGGTTAAGTTGTAAGTTGTAATTTAGCACTTCTTAGAAGGCAACCGAAGTTTCTTTTTTTAGTTGTTTTTGTTGTTTACTTTTAGTTATATGCGTTTTCTCATGTTAGTTTGTTTTTTGTTATGTTTGTAGGAAACTTAAGCCACTTTTGAAACCTCAACGAAAGCCTCAACCATGTTAAAAGACTATTCTATACACTTTAAAGCTTAATTGTTTGCTTGCCTACACATTGACGACAATGTGATTTTCAAGTTTGGGGAGAAAAAAAATTTGTACCTAAATTTTTCAAATTTTCAAAAATTTTTACAAGTTTTTTAGTTCAATTGATTTTGGCTTTGAGTTATTGATATATGTCTCTTGTTAATTGATAGTGATCTTGGTAAATTTTGTTATAGTTTTAGGGAAATGGTAAATATCATGTGAAACAGGAGATGATTCTTAGTAATTGCAATATTTGATTGTAGGTATGCATTTGTGAGTATATATTCTAATCATTGATTCACATGTTATGTAGAAAATGTTTACATGATCATAGGATTACATTCATTTTTAAATTAGTACTTATATTCTAGAATTCATTTGATCACCTCTCGTGATGAAATATTAGACATCATTGAATTAGGGAAAAGATTTATGCTATCCTTGGATCGATTAAGCATTTCGAACCAACATTAATGTACATTTATATATCCCTAGTAATCTTATTTAAGCTTTATAATCCTTCCGTTATTTATATACCTACATGATAGCCATAAGCCTTGTCACATTTTCCTTTTTCTTATCCCTACCCTATGTACATATGGATCATTCATGTTAAATTAGAGAGCTATACTGTATATGCAAGATGGGTTTATCTAAAAAAACAAAAAGAAAAATGAAATAAAAAAATAAAAAATGAAATGAAATGAAAAAGAAAAGAAAACGAATAAAGTGTGGAAAAACAAAGAAGGAAATAAAATTCAAGTTTGGGGGAGGGTAGGTTTGAAAATACTCTCATTCATTTCAAAATCAAAATAGTCCTAAGCTAGTAATGTATGATTAGGGTATTTAAACCTAAAATAGTCTTTTATCCCACTTTTACCCAGCATAACATTAAAAGTTTATAAAACCGAAAGATCCTTAATTTAATGATGATCTATATTGGTGAAGAGATGTGTGAAAGGTGAACATATGAAATATAAGTGCTCTTTGTTAATGCTTTGTTATATTCTTGATTATATATTCACTACTAGATGATATGTGTGATATGTTAGAATAATGCACACACAATGCTACTTCAATTAAATTAGTGCATGATCTAGGATTACTCTTTTGAATAACACGTGTTTATATTAACCTTAGGCTATAGTCATCATGCAATTCTTAAGGCATGTATTATCAATTGATCATGAGAAGTAGAATTAAATCAGAGCTTGATTTTTATTTTGCTTGAAGACAACCAAAAGATTATTGTTATCTTCAATGATGATATGGATAAGGACTTACATTCATTAAGTGGAAAGGTAGGACACTAAAAACAAAAAGACAAAGTAAAAAAAATGAAAAGGCAAAAATCAAAGTTTTCCTATTACAAGTTATGTTAATTTCAAAAAGGGTTAATTATTCATTTGATCTTTGTATTATACATTTCTTTTAGTTTAGTACCTAGAAAATAAAAATTCGTAATTAGCTACGTAAACTTGTTTTTTTTTTCACTTGACCAATGATTAGTTTTATTAATAACCTATTACAATGGTACATTGGGTTCATCTCTATATAAATAGAATCAAAAGAAACAAGGTAACAAGTACACCTTATCACCTTACACTAACACTTTATTACACCTATCATTATAACTTTACATCTACACCTTCACCTTCCATAATATTATCATAACTTTTTATCACATGTGTTAGGTCCAAAAGCTACTCTCTTTTGAATTAAACTTATTAGTCCAAACACAACCCTTCTTTTCGTCTACGTAAATCCCTTGCCATTGTTAATCCTTCTTCAGTCATCATTTAGCATTAGCAATTCATCCCACAGCCTTTCTTCTCTTCCTAACCACTCGGATCATATGCATTTACAATTTCATCCTATATAACAAAAAAACTTCCTGAACTCCCCTTTGCAGGAGTGAACACCCAATCATTGAAGGCCAAATTATTTCCAATTTGGTTTTCTATAGTAGTATCTTTTGAAGGTTAAGTGTTTTTATCTTTCATGCGACCTAAGATTTCATGAACATATCATGACAGTAATATCATTATATGTACACACATCGAAGGACATCAATGATACATTAATTAGTGAATCTGTTCACCATATAATCAACAAATAGAGCACCAAGATTATTCAACTGAAACTCATTGTAATTTCACCTGACAAAATAAGAAAGGATTATATGGAAAAATTACCCACCATTCTTAACTTGGATATGTACTCACTACTTAGAACCTTCTAATAGCTGCACTAATTTTTTAATCACCACTTCATCATCTCTTATAGAAGTAATCTCAAGCTATTTGCCCACTTTCAAAATGGCTTCTACTTTTTCCTACAACTATTTCGCTTCATCTTTTCTACAGATAACATTATTTCAATTTTGAAAATCACCATCATAAATTGATTCATTTACTATCAAAACTCTTTTTTTAACTCCTTACTTGAAGCAACTCCTCTTGGTTTTTTTTTGGTGAATTTTTCCTTTTCTTATCCACTTTACTTATTAATTTCTCCTTAATCTCTACATAAAATCCCCACTTCTTAACCTTAGCCATAAAAGCTTTATCATTCTTTACTAAACAATTTTATTTTGTTTCAACCACAAAAGTGGTCATTTCTCTTATGTTTTCATTATGTTAGGTCGAAGTATCTCCATCCCAACACAAACACCCTTTATTATGCTTGTTATTTATATCCATTTCTATTAGGCCTCCACTCTCTAATATACCAGGCTGAAGTATCTCCATCCAAAGACAAACACCCTTCATATGTTTGTTATTTATAACAACTCATAAGCCCTTCATTCTCACTCCAATCTATTTCAACTACCTTTAAGAAACAACCATTATTTCATTTACATTTCTCATGCTTATGTTGGAAGATTGAGATTCGCACCCAAACTCCATTAGTCATTGACTTCTTTTATTCTCAGCTTCTCTATCAATTAAACTTGTTTCATTTCCAGTGCCATTTTTCTAAGTTCTAGATACTTTTTCATTATTGCCCCCAATTCATGACATTTCTTTCCTTTCCTTCAATTTTTTTGTACCAGAGTTCACCTTTTCAACTTTCTCTAAACATATTTTTTTTTAAATCCAACTTTGCTACAACCATCATCTGATTCTATATTCTGAACATATAATGCCCATTGTTTGATAGTCAAGTCAACTTATAAAACTTGAATTGGATATACTTTTTCTCTAACTTTTAAATTAACAGTATCATTAGTCTTAGCTTATGAATCTATAATAACTTGCATAAGTCGTCTAGCAAAATATTTTGAAAAGTACCTAAACTCCAAGCATGAAATGGAACTTCATAGTAGACAAACTAAGTACATCTACTGTAGAAGTTGATTTTATCAAACCATATTTCATCATTTTCAAACCACTTAAACCTTCATAATTTTTCCTTTTCATATCATTGAAGTTTTCACCATCATCAAACATAATAAGAACAGAACTAACAAAAGATGACAAAATCACTATTTTCATCATTATGAATTTTATTAGAAAGCATTCATACTTTAACAAGCTTGCTACAATGTCCAACAAAGCTTTTTCCCAGCCAATGTAGTTTTTTTTTATCAATCATCCTTGAGCATTCTTTCTCGTTCTTCACCTCTATCACTCGGCATTGATTTTCTTTATCAATATGTTAAACCATATAACCTGATGTAGATGGAAAATTTTTATTTTGTTCCATTTGAACTTGTAAGTAGGGTCTACGAGAATTTTTCCCTTGTTAACTAACATTCTAGTGTCCCATTTTGTAACCATTTTGTTTATTCTCACCATGCACACCGTTATTCAAAATATCACCTATCGTAACATCTCTGGACTTATGGGAGGGTGACCTGAAAGCAAGATGAATGAGGAATTGGAAAATGAAGGCTAAAATTTTTTTTGATAAAAACAAAATGAGGAGTTGCCATCAATCTTTTCTAAGGTGTGATTCATCACCTAAAAAATTTATCCCTTTCAAAAAAAATTTTAAAATTGGTTTAAAAGTTTTATAAAAAGAAAAAATTTACAATCGAGAAATCAAAGTTTAAGTTTGAGAGTCTGTTACGTGTGAAGAAAGATTAGCACCCCACAATCCCTGCCAAAGACAATATCAATTAATTGCACTTTATCTTTTAATTTTAGTAAAAATGGTCCTATTTTTCTTAATGTTTAAAATTAATTCCTTTTATTTTTCTTTTTCTTTTTTAAAACAAAAAAAAAACAACAAATTAATTTAAAATAAAAAACTAAAACTCTTTTTTTTTTTATCAAGATCAAAACTCTTTAACTATTAAAACACCTCTTTCACTATCCTATAATTAGTTAAAGTTTCATAAATATTTCTAATTTAAGGTTGATCAAAATGTCTCACTGAAACCAAAATAACACCTCGTAAAAATAATAATCACTGAGAGTTCTCCTATAGTTAGACCAAATCTCAATGACTATATTTAATTGAGATATTATCTTATTTAAAATATTTTTTCTTTTGAAAATTCATTTAAAAAAAAAAACTATGTATGATATATATGATAATAATTTATGATAAATGCTTGATATCAATGACAAGGTATGGGTGCATGACAATTTATGAATGCATATAATAATGTAAAATAAAATGCAAATGCATGATTAGGTTTGAGGGTTGGTTTGGTTTTGAAAGGTGGTTTAGGGTTTGAGAGGTGGTTTAGGGTTTGTGGTTTAGAGTTTAGGATTTAAGGTTTAGGTTTAGCATTTAGGGCTTAGGTTTAAGCTTTAGAGTTTTGGGTTTGGGAAGTGGTTTAGGGTTTGGGATATGGTTTATGGTTTGGGGTTTAGAGTTTAGGATTTAAGGTTTAGGTTTAGCATTTAGGGCTTAAGTTTAAGCTTTAGAGTTTTAGCTTAAGGTTTAAGGTTTAAAGTTTTGGGTTTGGAGTTTAGGGTTTCCTGAAAATTATGCATGTGATAATTACAAATTATAAAAATGCCATTAATGATGCACGTGACAAAAGCATAACATGAGAACAAACTAATTACAAACCTAGGTATTTACAAAACTAAATCACAAACAAGTTATGCATGTAAAATCGAGAAAGAAATGGATCAAACATAAAAACTTTTTAAACTTTTAAAAGATGTTCCACCTTTTTTTTTTGTTCATGAAAAACCAAATAAACAAACACTAAAATCATCCAAACAGCCTATTAAAATTACATTTTATTCATAGAAAATTTGATTCAACACCTTAAAAACTTGAAAATCATAACAAAAAACATAATCAAACATATGGAATCAAAACAAAATTTGCTACATATTGAAGAGTAAGGTTTGGCTAACATGGAACTCATTTGGCCAAAACTTTCGGCATCTCCAACATGCATTCCATACCTCATTCAAGCAACATATATATGAAACATCCATAAAATCCTACTATAATATCATTCTAATCTTGTAAGAACATTTAACAAGCATGTGATAAACTAATATATATAAAAAAATGAAAATATAAATACAAGCCAAACATTATATCCAACTTACCATAATCAATATCAATTAGGTATCAAACATATAAACCAATAACCAAAGCCTACATAGAGATGATTTAAAGCAAGAAAACAACTAAAACAAGCAAGAGGAGGTTTAGCCATGGTGTAGGATGCTTGATCGAACTTCAAACGTGGTTACAATGGTGGATTTGTGTTTTTATAGCTTGGTTTTTAACTTCAATCTAAGCTATGAGCTAGTTGAATAAAGTTTGATCCAAGCTTTGAGTAAATAAAAAGAACTATAAACTTTTAAGAAACCAAATAAAATAGAATAACCAATATGAAAATGTTATGGAAAATGTGATGAGAATGTGATGAAATGTAAGAAAAAGAATGGAAATTCTACCTTCCTCCAAGCTTTCTTCAAAGAATTTTTCTCTTTTTCTTTTTCTTTTTTCACATTTTTTCTTTTGATATTTTTCTCTCTATTTTCATGTTCTACCTGGCCCCTTCTCTGCTAGTTCTTCAACGTGAACTAGCCCAAAAAATGAGAGAATGAAATATCTTACAAGATTGAATGGTAGCCTTCGAATTGGAAGTTCATCCAATGGTTAAAAATCCTTCCTTATCTTCTTTACAATGAATCACCTTTCACCCTTGGATCCACTTTCCCAAGATTATTCTATAGTTGAGAATGCATGCTGCCAAATATAGGATTTTTAGTGCTATTAGGCTCAAATGAAAAGTCCATTTTACCTTTTGGTAGAAAGCTTTCGATTTCTAGGCCATTTTCTTGGAAAACATTGCTCCTTTATTCATTTTTAGGATTTTAAAGCATCAGAAATCATGAAATAATATTAGAATAAAATCTAAAAATTTTCATGAAAATCCAACCTTAAGAAGGTTAAATTACAAAATTACTCCTAAGGGATATTTTGATAATTTCACATTTCCCAATGCACTGCCATGATTTTCAATGCACCAAAAATCATCAAATATTATAAAAACTTGATCTAAAAAATTTTGCCAAAAATCAACCTCAAGAAGATCAAATTACAATCAAGTATGATAAAAGTTTTCAATATTCCAAAAATCATTAAATAATATAAAATCGTGATCTGGAGCTTTTTGCAAAATTCCAACCTAGAGAAGATAATTTACAAAAATACCCCTAAAGGGTATTTTTTATAATTTCACATCTTCTTAGGTGTGATCTAAGTTTTTAATGCATCAAAAATCATAAAATAATGTTCAATTACAATCTAGAAGTTTTCATGAAAATTTGACTTTGAAAAGGCCAAATTATAAAAATACCCTTAAGGGTATTTTAGTATTTTTACAAATTTTAAAACGCAAAAATTTTTTTTAATTCTTTAAAAATCACAAATTTCAATTTAAAATCACATTAACTCCATTTTGGTTGTGAATTTTGAAATTTGACCCAAGTTTCATCTGTTTTGACAACTTTTGACCAATTTTAACTAAATTTAACTAAGTTTGACTAGGTTTGACCTTCGGGCATTTAGATCAAATTGGTCCCAATATTAATTTTTAAAAACTTGTCAAAATTGAAAAAAATTTGGATTTGAGCCGAGTTGGATTTTAAGGACTTTAAAAATATTCAAAATTTTATTAGAACAAAATTAAGTTTCTACAGTTGCCCATTTTTACATATTAGAAATAATGCAAAAACCGAAGACATCAATTTTGTTTAGGAACAATGGCTAAAGGAGTTTTGTTTGTGTGCTCTTTGTTTTCTTTCATTTAAGCAGTGAAATTTTTTGAAAATTCTAAAATCTTAACTTGGAAAAAGTTTTTTAAAAAGTTCTACCCAGAGGACTTACAAATTTACAATGAAAACTGATTCAACTCAGAAGACTTATGAATCTTGCCCAGAGGATCTTGAAATTATACCTAGAGGACTTTGAAATTGTACCTGAAAGATTTTGAGATTATGCGCAGAGGACTTTGAGAATGTGCCCTGAAGACTTTGAAATTTTGCCTAGAGAACCTAGAAATCATTCAAAAATATAAAATTTTGCCCAAAGGTCTTGGACATCATTCAAAGATTTAAGATTTTGCTCGGAGGTCCTAGAAATCATTTAAAATTTTAAAGTTTTGCCTGGAGGTCTTGGAAATTGTTTAAAAATCTAAAATTTTGCCCATAGATCTTTGAGATCATTCAAAGATTTAAGATTTTGCCTAGAGCTCTTTTGAAATGATTTAAAAATCTGAGATTTTGCTTGGAGGTCATTGGAAATCATTTAAAATTTTGAGGTTTTGCCCAAAGGACTTGACAAAATTTAAGATTTTGCTTGGAGGTATTTAAAAATCATTCAAATTTCTAACATTTTGCCTAGAGGTCTTAAAAATCATGTACTCATTCTCTTAATCCAAATCTCTTTTAGAGTTTGAACTCTTTTCAATTTAAAATTTCTACTTTTCATTTCAAAAGTTGTTCACTATTTATTTCAAATCATCTTATCTTTTAGATTTGAAAATGCCCAATATTTCAATTTTGTCTTTCAGAAGTGTTTCAAACCATTTCTTAAGTGTTTTAAATTTAAAAAAAAAAAAAACAAAATTTCTCTTTCTTGCTTTATTACCTAAACTTTGGCAAACATAATCATGATGCAAAAGATTATTGAAATGATCATGCGGATGCAAACTTTACTTCATGCAAATGAATACTGTATGCAAACATGCAAATATTTCCTTTCAAATGCAAATGCAAATGTCTTTTTCCTTATGCAAATGCTCTATACAAATGCAAATTTCTAGCCTAGTTATGTGGATGTATTACAATGATGTAAATGTAAATACCTTTTTTCATAACACAAATACAAACATGAGGATGCACATGCAAAGATCTTTTTTCTCACTTTTTTTAGATTCTATTTCTGTTGATTTCTTTTTGCTCATCAAATTAGTTTTTCAATTTCCTCTCGAAGGGGCCTCTTTTTCCAATTTAGCATGTTTTTTTCTTTATGCCTTCACCTATCTTCCTTGTGGTATATTTACCAATTTATGCTTTTTTTATTTTTCCAATAGGCTTTTTGATTTTCCTATCATTGTCAACATACTTTCCTTTTTATTTTCAATTTCAAACATACATTATGCAACATGCAATATGCAACATGCATTTTGGACTCAATTGCAAAATCAAAAAGACAAAAACCTTTTTCTCTTTTTTTTCTTTTTGAATCCAAATTGGTTTAAAGATTCTCACAATTTAATACTTTTTCTTCTACACCAAATGTGGTTTTCTTTTTTCTTCACAAAAATGCATGATTGGTTATTCAAAATTTTTCAAAAGGGTCAACAAAATTTACCCCACATAATTAAATTCCTTAGTCAAAGAGAATCAATTATCTAAAAAAATGTAACTTTGGGAGTCTCTTAAAAGTTGGTGTTCCTGATTAGAAATAGAAAAGGTGAAAATTTTTTTTCAATAGATTGGATGATTCAGCATGTGGAGATTTTAGTTCAATCAAAAAAGTTTCACCACTTGAAAGAGATAAAAGGGGTGTTCCCTTTTCAATACAAGCTAATAAGTGAAACATAAGTTTTTTTTTTTATATATAAATAGATGAATCTTTTGAAATCCAAATATGTTCGATACTTTCTTTAATATTCAAATGTGATATTTTGATAGAGGTCAAAGTTAGCTGTGATGGGCTTAAAATTTTAGAAGGATAAGGAAAAAAAGCTTAAATTTTCAAAATCAATCCCTCTTATGTATTTTAGACTTTTGGAACCTTGGTATTTTAATGTCTTTAAAGGGGTTTAGGTTGCCTTTAGTCAGTATAAAAAATATCTTTAAAGCCTTCAAGTTTTGCTCTAGGCCACCCTTTTGCAAAGTTTTCAACCTATAGCCACATTCATTATTTTTTTCAAAAAATTTTTTTGATATTTTTGTTTTTTTTTTCTTTTTTCCTTTTGATTATTATACCGTGCACTCAAAATTTCAAACTTATCCAACATGAGATACTGGATCAAATGAGTAATTAAGGGATAGAGGTAGACTAAAAAGGCTTATAGGTTTCATGGCTATTCTTCAAAGAAAGACACCTTAATTTTAAGCATCCGTACTTGATCCAATATTGACATTTCTTGGGATATAACGTAGACTAAGGTTTCAAGTTTTCAAAAAAAGGGATAGATAGGACCAACATAAGCTTTTAAGGGTGATTAAACCATTTGAATGATTCACTTTAGGGCATTTGTCCTTTCATTTTCTTATACCTTCCACTCAATCATTCATTTTTTTTCCTTTTGTTTTTCCCCCTTGTTTTTTTTTCCTTCATTTTTTTTTCTTCTTTTTGTCAATTTTTTCTCTTTTTCTTTTTTTCTCAATTTTTTTCTTTCTTTTTTTTTATTGGATTCAAAACTTTTAGGAACTTTTTATTGGACTTTTGACTTTAGCATATAAGGTCCTTTCTTTGGATTTTATCATGCTTAACCCTTGATGCATCCTTTTTTACCCCATACTATAAAGGGTGATCCTTGGTTAGGGTTTATTTTGAAAGAATTTTATCAAGCTTAAAGGGATAGCAAAAGATAAATTTCTACATTTTTTAAGGGATAATGAAAGATGTCCATTTATCATCTTAAGCACAGTTACTCAAATTCAAATAGTAATTCTTCTTAAAAATAAAGTTTTGAAGAAAGGTTTTTTTTAATTTTTATTTTGGTTTTTTTTTTTTTTTTATTTCCTTAGACTTTAACTCTTTTTGAACATTTTGGTTTTCTCTCATTAGTTTTTTTCATAAATTTATTGAAATCTTTCCATTTTTTGGATTCATTCAAAGCCTTGAGGGCATGATGTCATAATCAAAATTTTCTTTTTATTCTTTTTTATATTTCTCATTTCATTTCATTTTTTTCTTTTTTTCTTTTTTTTTACATGCCCCTACCACAACTCAAGAAATATGCCTTATTTTGGCAAATCACCCCTAATGAAGGTGAATGTAAAAAAAAACGGTCATGTAAAATAAACTCATTTAAGGTGTCAAGGAATCCATGTCACTCTACAACAAGGGACAAGTTAACCATAACTCGAGTTGTCTTAAGGGTAATTAGGTCTTTTTATTTTAATCAATATACCTCAAAACACTATACAAGGATAATTTTAAGGTAGATAACTGGGAGGCTGGTGTACTTATAGTCATTTTGAAAGATTTGGGTGGCTTTGATTTTATAAATTTTGAAGCTATAGTCTTGACATTTATCAAATTACCACATCCAATTCTTTAAAAAAATGTTGTGTTTGATTGATCTTCTAAGAATCTCAATTTTTTCCTTTTGTTTTGAAATTGACTATCTAATTATTCATTACCTAGGAAAAAATTATAACCCTTTTTATATCACAATATTATCAAGTGAAGGCAAGGTTCACAAATTCAAGCCCATGTTTGTTGAGGGATTATGGTTGATGAGTGGAGTCATTTGAGTGATTCGAAAGTGATGTTAAGGCATTTGATGAGTTTATTTCTAATAGAGATCACCAACTCTTTGAAGATTCTATCCATATTTTATTACAAAAAAGAACTTTCTTGTTTCTTTCTTTTTTTCTTTTCTTTTTTTTTTTTCCTTTTATTTTTTTCTTTTCAAGTCACTTTTCCTTTTATGATTTTGGAAATTAATTATGTGGGGCTTTATTCAAATCCAACAATTTTTCTTTTCCAAAAAAAAAAAAAAAACTTCAAATCCAAAACTTAAAAGGAATTGAAAACCTCCAATAACAATATGAGACAAAATGATGCACAATAACTGAAACTTGAAGTCTATTCATTCAATGCAAACTTTCAAACCCACCCTAACATTCACAATGATATACAAACCTAAAATATTACCCTATCCTTAGAATTTTGATCTTTGATTCTCCCATTATTTAACTATCATAGCCACTAACTCTTTCTTTAAATAGTGTAACTTTCCATGGAATGTCCTTTGACCTTTGATATGCTTGTTGTATCCCTAATGTTTGAACTATTCAAAGTAGCATTGACACTTGATCTCTATACTACTACATCACAATCATACTTTTATGGGATAGCCTTGTCATCTCTGTACTACTACATCACAATCATACTTTTATGAGACAACCTTGTCACTCTTGTAGGGAAGTGAACTAGCAACACATATGGTCACTGCTATTTTGGGGTAGGGAATTGACTCATCCATCACTAGTTTCAGTTCATCATATAAAATAATCAAGGGTTTCAGAATGCGAGACCCCTTGAAGGTTGACTTGATATCATGCTTACAGCATTCTTTTTTTCCTTATTATAAAACTCTACAATTTTAGAATTCATTAACTCTTGCACCACTTGCCTAAAATTGTCACGGTCTTAAATCACATGTCCCATTACTATTCTATGATATTTACAAATCAAACCCAAATCTTGATGATTGTCCTTAATCTTAAAGATTATCAACTAAATTATATTAGTTTTGATTTAATAGTCATACACTTTCTCTAAAGGGGTCTTCATCTCTTTTATGCACCTTTTGACTCCCTTGCCCTTCTCTACTACATTTTTTGTGCCTCTAGCATGATTAGGCAATGGGTTGCCACCAACATTTGGCTTCATTAGGGTGTCAAAATTTAGTCTTCTAACATTCACCAATGCTTGCACCTTATATTTCAAAGATGTATAATCTTCTAAAGACTGATCCACAATGTCATAATGGTATTCACATCAAGCATTAGGGTTGTACCATTAAGGATATGGTGGTTTGAGAGGCTCAAAGGGGGACAGGGGCAATAAGGTGTCTTTTTAGGAGTTATGGGTATAACCATGTATAGGACATGGGTATTGGGTTGATAGGGTTTTCTCCTTGCCTCCAAGATAGACTTTTTATTTCAAGTTATAGACCAAAAAGTCTATGTTATTACTTCTTACTAAATGAATGTCACAGAACAAATTACAACACACAAGACATGTTTTATGAATGCATGAATATGATATGGATGCCAGAAAATGTCATGAAATGCAAAGATGCTAAAGACAATGGATTTTCATATGTATAAGGCCTAAATGATAAAAATTACATCACCTAAAAATATGTAAGAAATGCAATGTCCTGTTGCAAAGGTAATCATTAGAATAAAGTTTTTATATACTGATGCTTGGTTATATTGATGGTCAAATTACGTCAATAAAAGAGATTTATACTAATGATTTTTTTAATACCATTAGAATATATCATACCTATACCAACACTTTATACAACCATCGGTATAGATAAACTTTTTTTGATCATATATAACTATCCGTCAATATAGGTATGCTATATACTAACACTTACCTATACTGACGGTCAAATTATGTAAATAAAAGGTATCTATATTGATAGAATTTTGTTACTGTCAGTATAGACAATGTCTATACCAACACTTTGTACAACCATCAGTATAAGTAAATTTTTTCTGACAATATATAAATATCCATCAGAATAAGTATGTTATACAGTTATAATAACCGTCAGTATAAACTCCAAAAAAATTTAATTCTTAATTTTTTTTTTTGAAAAATATTAATTCATAATATTTCACTCTAATAAAATTTTTCAAAATTATAATTTCTTAAAAACTATAATTATTAATAAATCAAATTTGTAACTTAATTAATTTTAAATGATAATAAATTCTAAATAAAATTTTTAAGTATTATATTAATTAATAATTTTATAAATAAATATTAAACAAAAAAATTTTAATTTAAATATTATATTAAATATTTTATAATATTATAATTATACTAAAAATCCTGTAAAAAACCTAAAATTTGCTTTTCCCTCATCCCCAAATCTGCCTTGCCTCATTTCTGCCTCGGTCTCCCTCAAAAGAAGACCAAACACACCAAGCAAAAGAAGAAAAAACTCCTCAACAATGTTTTAGACTACCTCAAATCCAGCTGTTACATGTTTGCTCCTCTCATTTCTCATCCACTGTTTGGCAACCTTTTTTCTTTTATAATATAACCGTTTCCTTTTCAATGCGTTATCTTTTTTTTTCTTCAATAGTTTTTTATTTTGGTTATTAGGAGTGAACTTGAAAGAACCCATTAAAGGAAACAAGAAAAGGGTGTTAAAGACAATTGGCAAGTATATGAAATCTGACACTTACATGTATGAACTCTAGGTTTCTTTTTAGCTAATTGGTTCCCATCCTTCAGGTATTTTTTATGGTTTTTTATTAGAATGTTTTGCTCTAAACTATTTTCACTTATGCACAAGTTTTGGTCCTATGTTACTTAAAAAATCCAAAAACAATGTAGTATAACATTAATGTATATAAGAGCTATGTGTTTATTTGCAATTTGCTTTTAAATTTTCCTTTTTTTTTGGTGTAAAAAGTACAACACTTTTCTTTTGATTTGCCTTTGTTTTCGTATTGCTTTTGAGGTCATGCAACTGTCAGTTAGAGAACAACAAATTCATAGACCAAATTTAGCTAAGATGAGAATAAAGGGATGGGTGTATAGCTATACAAATAAAGGTAAACCAATACAGTTATTCATAAGAAAGTATGTTTGATATTTCTATTGGTGAAATTGATGATTCTAATTATTACCTTTGTCCAACATTTATATTTTAACAAGTAAGTTTTGCATGCCATGTTTGTTGTTTTACTAAGGATTTGCAACAAATCCACATCACAGTAATTTCACTATCACTTAATTTTACTGGCAATAATCGGCATGCAACACTATGGATTAACAATTAGGCCAAGGATACTAGGAATTGTTTCTGTCATTTTGATTAATCAAAACATATTTAATATTTATTTTTGAGTAAATTGAATTGTGCATACATTCATTCATACAAACACACATGATGCTATGCCAAGTTAAAGGTGGAAAAAGGCTTAGTTATTTTATCAAATTATTTTGCTATAATAGACCAAAAAAACTGACTCTATTAGTAGGAAATGCATTTTTATGGCATCTTTTGGGAAATGTCATTTTTAAATTGGAAATGATGATTAAAGGCCGCAGTAGACTTTTTTTTCGAGAGTCTATATCTCATATTTATCTAGGTAATGGTGCCAAACTTTGATGATATAATTTTCTATGAGATTTTTTGGATAATTTGTATTTAAACATGTGAGAAAAGTGTCTATTTAAAGTTGGGCTCATGGAATATGTAAGTTTTGTTTTAACTTTGTTTCTTACAGAAAAAAGATAGTTGTTCAATTTGTTTTGTTACCTAGTGTTTGGTCAAAGGTTGCCACAAAAGACTCCGTATTGTTCATACAATAGAGTTTGTAAAGGAGGTTCAGACATATAAATAATGAGAGTTGCCACTAATGATAAAGAGTGGGTAAGTCTTGCAAATCTTCATGCCCAAAGGTATTCTTTTATTCCATTCATGTTCAGGCTCTACAACATTTCTAGGAATACTTTATTATTTAGATAGAGCAAAATGGAGAAAATGGTTTCATTTAATTCTTATAAATATAGTTTAACCTTTTTAATGCAGTATTGCTAGGATAGAAGATTAAAAAGGAAGCAAAAAATTGAAATGAATTATGTCATAAGAATTATAATGATTGTTTTAAAAATGATTTTGATTTGCAAGCATGAGAAATAAAAGCTTCTGCAATTTGAGGATGGACATAAAACTTTATTCACTGTTTCTTCCCTTGTGTGGAGTAATTTCTGTTAGCAAGCATACTTTGCCAACCTGAGGGAATCACTTTCTCTTCGTATCCATGCCTTCCCGCTGTTTGGTCGTTATCTTTCACAACCATATTTCCCTTACTGCTAGGTTTGTTTATTTACGTTTTGGCTTATTTGACAATGCATTTAGAGGAGGATCCAAAATCCAAATAAAAGTTTGAGAATGTGAGGATTACATTAAACTAGATGATGATCAATGTTAAGTGTTTAGAAGATAATTCATCTAGTTATAAGATGAAATAACCTTCTGTATTCAGAATGAAGGAAAAATGATATTATTCAATGACTATAATTTGTTTGATAAATGCATATCTGTATGCACCGTTAACCCATGTTCATGAATAACACACATATGTATTTATCCTACTACAATGAAATGAAGGATGGTGCATAAAATTAGTAAATATGATGGTTTTATCATCTGTATTAAGTTTAACTCAGATTATGACTGGCCTCATCTATATGTTTGTCTCGACTTGGCATGGCTAAGGCAGTCTATCTATGTTATAGCATCTGATGTTAAATGGTTAATCAAATCAATGTGAAGTGCAAAATATTTGTAATTTAATCAAAAGCAGGTTGCTTGCCATTTACAGACATGAACTAATTTGGGTTATTTACAAGAAGGTTCTATTTCCATCTTTTCCTAATTCTCTTTTTTTATAAATATTTCTCTGTTTTGGTCAAGCCATTTCAGGTTTTGTCTAAGCCATTCTC
The DNA here is from genome assembly GCF_002303985.1 of Durio zibethinus. Next base: position 10,838,487 of record NW_019167949.1, on the reverse strand, counting down.
AGTTAGTTGTGTGACTTGTGGCCTTATGTCTCATAAAGGTTAGTGAAAATGTTTAAACAAAACCAGTAAGGCTTGTTGAGGTGACATTCATACCTGGTTAAGATATCAGAACCTTAATCCCTTAATCAGTATATATTAATTTGGTTTTCTCTTAGGGAATAAGTACATCAGTACTAAGGAAAATCGTGTGGCGAAAGTTCCAGGAAATTGTTTAATTTTAGGACTGTCCCTCCCTAGACCTAGAGTCTAAGCTAATGAATTTTTACTTGGCCCTGATATCTTGCATATCGATGACAAAGTAAAAGGTGGTTTTGATAGCCTGGAATGTGAAGGAGACACTAAGACTTCAAGAACTACAAATGGATCCCTAAAGAAGAGTTCAAATCTGTGCAGTGATTCTTTTGCCTATGTTTAGTTTCTATTGTAAAAAATCTTTTTTTTTTTCCCCATTGATGGTTAATAGGAATAGGTATTATTGAATGGTAATCAATGATTAAATAGATGCTTTGATTTGCACAATATTTATTATCTTTCTTGATTTGTAGAGTAGCAAGTTTTTTTTATGGCCTGATGCTGCTGTTCTTGCTGTAACAGCACTTAAGAAGGCCTCACATGATGCTCTTTCTTCTGATTTCCAAAAATATAACCAAAAGTTAAGGTAGCTTGTGTTCAATCTGAAGGTAGAGGGCTTTTAGCCTATAAACCTCTATAGATATCTTCCCTTGTTTGCATTTAAGATAATGTTGATACTTGTTTGTTATCTATGCCATCCGATGTTGATCTTAAAATGTTTTGCAGGAACTTGGGCTCAAGAAGGACCAAATTCTTTTTAGACATAAATACTGTGTATAAAAGTGGAAATACTACAATGGATGTGAAAGTTGATACCTATTCTAATGTATGGAAGATTTAGCTTTTAAGATAATTTTCTGTGGCTTTCCATATTTGTTATTCAATTTAATGTATCACCTATTTGTAACTGGATGAGGGTGTTAAAATTGTGTAAGCTCAATAGCATTGCCTTTTTTATCTTCATTTTTTTTTTTTTGCAGATGTTTGCAAAAGTGACTATCAATGATGTTTGGCCTTGTTCTAAAGCTACTTTAAGTTTCAGGATACCTGATCACAAGTCTAGCAAGGTCAATGCATCAATCTTAACAGCATATATGGAAAATGACAATGTCAATGTCACTTAGGAACTTTAGTGTTGCATTATGTTCTACAAATGTTTTTATTTTTTATTTTTTTTTATAAATTTGCTGGGAATGCGCTTTTCATGTGGTGGGAATTATGTTTACACTGACCATCGACTATTCTAATTTTTGTGCTTACTATATATTTACCAAGGCTATAGTTGAGATAATTATTGTTTTATTATGTCTCCTTTTCATGTAAGTTACCTGGTTTCTGCCTTTGGGTGTTTTTTGAAGAAATCTCTAAAATAAAACTATTTTATTCTTTTATATTTTTCTCATTACAATACTAGAATTGCATGAAAATATATAGATTAAAGACTAAATATTCTCAGCCTTAAAACCCAAAATTTTCATGCATTAAAACAACTAATCAAAGGAATAATTTACTCTCTACACATAATAAAAAAATATCATATTGGACAATGAAATAGATTCAAGTGTAGCAAAAACTTATTCTTTGAACAACTTCAGCTTATAGTAATGTCCCCTGCAAGCACTTTATAGTAAAACAAGAAAAGGCAGCTTCACAATACACTACAGCAGGGCTGAGATTTGTTCAATGAAAGACACAGGAAGGATATATGATTTGTTGTCTATCCTCAAGCTTTTCTATAAAAGTCATTATGGTTATCAGCAATGACCTATATAGAAAAACACAAACTTGTAATAAGAAAATTATACATATATATAAAGCAAGTCATAGCCCCAAAGAAATTAAATCACAACTTGTCACAATTGCCTAATATAAATGAGTGCATTAAGCATCTAATTTGATAAAAATTCTTACTTTTTACCATTAAGTTAAAAATTTGCTTAGTCCATTCAACATGCTTTATTCATGTTAAGACATGTTCTAGATATTAACTCCGATGGCAACTTTTTCAGCTTATTCATTGTAGAAAACTGCTTCAAACGAGTTAGGATAGTAGAATCATAAGGCATATCTAGAGCAAGACCATCCACCTAAACCCAAAGGTGACCTACCAAGAATAAAAAGGTAAATAACTCTTCTTTAATACATTGCTACGACACTAAATAGTTCCCTATTGCCTCAAAGTTGTAAGCACAACCTTGCTACAAAGCAATAATAATTTTACTGCACTATTGCATTCCTAACATAGGCTGTCAACAAATACTACATTTAATTTTACTGCACTGTTAATAACAGTTTCAGCTCTGCTTCCATTAGAATTAATATAGGGTAGTTTAATTTCATAGTTTTGCACTCTAGGTAATTTCTATTCACAGTTTTAGATACTACATTTAATTTTACTGCACTATTTAATTCTTTTACATTAATTTTAGGTTTAATTTTTTGTTTTTAGCACTTTAAAATTTTACTGCACTTAATTTTTAGTTACTACATTAGGTTATTTGCATAATTCTACTTTAGTTTACTTTATTGTATTGTTATTTAGCTACTACATATTTTATTGCTTTGATTCTTTTGATTCTGCATTATTTAATTAAGTTATATTTTATTGATTATAAAGTTTAATCAAAGTTACTCAACACTCTTTTACAGGTGTAGTCTATCTGCAGTCTTGTTTGTCCTTCTCCTACAAGAGGGAAGTTCTAAAATGATTCAAAATTCTTGAAGAAAATGTAAAATGCAACTCTAATAAAAATTAATCTGCCACTATGCACATGAAAATAAATCATTATTGTATCCTTGACATTGTTCACATGCATATGAAAGGGGGGAGAGAGAGAGAGAGAGAGTAGAATACCTTTCCAGTTGGCAAGAACATTTCATTTTTTTACCATAGCTCCCTACTGCCTCAAAGTTGTAAGCATAACCCTATAACAAAGTAATAATAATTTTAGTGCATTATTACATTCCTAACATGGGTTGTCAACAGACACTACATTTAATTTTATTGCACTGTTAATAATAGTTTCAGCTACTGCTTCTATTATAATTAATTTGGGGTAGTTTAATTTCATGGTTTTGCACTCTAGGTAATTTCTATTCATAGTTTTAGATATTGCATTTAATTTTCTGCACAATTTTATTCTTCTGCATTAGTTTTAGGTTTGATTTTTTGTTTTTGCACTTTAAAATTTTACTACACTTAATGCCAAAAAAAAATTGATATGGGTGATGAATCATCCTTATATAAAGAGGAAAAGAATGGAAAAATCCATATTAAATTTGGTGACACACATAGTAATTCAAATTGGATAAGAAGTGAAGTTGATGATGAATGAATGGAGGTCACACCAGAGATGGAAAACGACCATGGAGAAAAAGATCCCATAGATGAACATAACGGGAGGACATTTTTAATTCTATGTAATAGTTTAATTTTTGGTTAAGGTTTTGCAATTTAATACATAGTTCACTAGTTTTTTTTTTTGTTACTAGCTTGAATTACTTAATTTTGTGTGATTAAGTAATCTATTAAATTGTACTTAATGCTTTATATGGTTTGCCACTATTAAGTTCTCTTTGATATTGTACTTAGTATATTTTGTGTATTATTAGACTTGAGATGGCAAAGCGTAGACAATTGAATATCACTAGGGTAAATCGTTCCTTTAGTTCTCAATTCTAAGCACAATCTGAAAAACAACATGTGCATCTAGATCCAGAAGCTTCACAACATGAGTCTCTACAAGAATCTTGAGAACCAATTTCTCAATCTACAAATAATGAAAATTAAGATGAATAAGTTGAACATAATTCAGGTATATAAACACTATATTTTGTTAGTATAATTCTTTATGTGTTATAATGTTGTACAATTACATTTTTTAATGAATTTAATTGCTTTCTTTACATGTAATTTTTCTATGTAGAAAATGTTTAACATAAGAAATCTCAAGGTCCTACACGTATGACTGATATTTGAGATTTGGAAAAAGGGGAGCATGTTGTTGTTAAGGTTAATGATGATGCTATACCTATCGATGATAAATCTTACTGTTTAACTCAATTCATTGGTAACATGGTGAGAATGCCTAGCTTTGCACCAATTAATTATACAAATTGGCATGAAATGTCGAATGATAAGAAGGAAGAAATGTGGAAAACATTATAAGTATCAATATGATAATATTTTAGTTGCTAGCTAATGCCATGACAATAATCTTTTAGTTTCTACTTAATAGTATCAATTCTTATAATATATATTGACATTTTCTTTCCAATTACCTCTTTCAAATTATAGTTAAAGTTTGAATTTCACAAATCTGATTCTGATGAGCTAGTTGATGAAGAAATATTTCAAAAAATTAAGTCTTGGGCAATAAGAAACATGGGTGCTAAGTGGAGGCGATGAAAACAAATTGAAATCTAAATTTTATGATTAACATAAGACATTAGAGGAAATGGCTACAAAGGTTGATGATTCTTGAGTAGACAAAAGTCAATTCCTATTTTTTGCTGCACATTGGTTGACTAAAAAAGTAAAGGTAAATGTTTACAAAATATACTATTTACTTTGTTTTAAAACTATGATAATAATTACAAAGTTATTATAATATATATTTTCTTGTCCATTTGTTTAGAGGAACAAAGTGAGACAAACAAAATAAACCGCTTAAAATTAGATAAGCCTCATTGCACAAGAACAAAATCATTCACGAGGATCATTCAAAACTTGGTACATATATCAATTTTTTTTGTCACACTCAATTAAATGAATATGAAGTTTACTTTTTGTATGTGCAATTTTGTCATTACAATAATTAATGTTGTACTTTTATAGAAACAAGAAGCTAATGGAATTCCACTATCACGTGTTGAGGTGCATATTCTTTCTTGTACACGTAAAGATAGAAGTGTTGTAAATGACAAGGCAGCCAAAATTATGGTATTTAATTTAGTTATTACTTGCTTTTACTTATGTTTAGTTTCTTTATACTAAAATGTTTGTTCACAATTTTAGGAACTCATGAAAAAAGGCTTGAGTGATAATAGTGCTTAGAAATCTTAAAGGAGTTCGTGGAAAGATGATGTTTATTCAAAAGTTAAAAGACCGGAGAGAAAAGGGCATGTTCATTGCATGGGTACAGTATCTACTTCATCTAAACAATATGGTCTTTCATCTTTTAAATTGGTTCAGCATAAGGAAAAGGTACAACAATTGAAGGCTAAAATTAAATACTTGAAAGAAACTTTAAATACTGTTTTATCAGTACTTAAAAAACAATTTCCTAATAAGAATATGGATGTCATGAATACTATTACTTACATTGTGAATAGAGAGGTATATATAACATCTATTTTAGTTTATATATGTGTAAATTGTCATCTTGCTCATGAATCTTAAATCTTATTGAAATTTCTTTTGAATTATTTTTAAGTTTTTGATACTAGTAGTGCTCTAGAAATCACACGTGAAAACTATTGTTCTTCAAATTCCAGTCATTAACCTAATCAAAATAAAAATGGTAAACTTGTCGTCACATGATATATATGAGGAAATGCTTTGCTTGATACTTGTTTCTTAGATAAAATGCCAAAATCAATTTTGAATCTAGGTTTTGAATCTTGTAATTGTGTTCTTGAAACATTACCTATCATTTTTACCATAATCATTAAATTACACTATGATTTAAAGCCTACTCTTTTTCCCTTAAGAAGGCTTTCTTGCCTTTTTTTTTTCTTTCAAAAAGGCTTTTCTTATGATGTAAGCATGCTTTGTAGTTGTAGACTTGAATGTTATAGTAAAAATATTTGTTTAATGATAGTTCTGTTGACTAAAATAATCTTAGATTGGTTTCATTAAGTCATTATTTGGAATTAAATTAAAAGAATGAAGATATTACACATGCAAATTAAGTTATTTCTTGTTCATTCATGCATTACACTAATGAAGAGGATGTTTATAAAATTATTTTTGCTAGTATATAAATGGATGATTACCTTCTATATATATGAATGAATAAGATGTTTATAAAATTATTTCTACTGGTATATAAATGGATGATTACCTTCTTACTTTCTGTGAATATAAGATTATTTACAAGAATTATCTAATTGAATTTTTTTATGCTATGCAGATGCTTCTTTGTAGAAATTTATGATGGTATCATTTGTTTTAGGAAGTTGTTTATTTACTCTAAGCATTATGTTTGTAGACATTCAATTATAGACATTCAGTGATGTTTGTTTTATCAGACTTGGTACAATAACTTTAATATTTTACTTATACTAAGTTTGTGGATTATAAATAATTTACTTGTAGTTTTAATGTTATTAAATATTTTTTACTTTATTGTGTTTTTTTATATGAAAATATATCATATTATGATTATAAATAAATTAATATTAATGACTAAAAATATAATTTTACCAACGTCTTAACATTTATACTGACACAGTTGATCGTTAGAATATTTCAGGCGATACTAACAATCACCAATTGTCAAATTTTATAATAAAAAAATTAAAACATATAAGTCTATACTAACAATCTCTAATCGTCAGTATAGGTAAGAAAATTAAAACATACAAATCTATATTAATAGTCTCTAACCATTGGTATAGGTAAGAAAATTAAAAAATACAAATATATACTGACGGATGTTAAGCATCAACATAGGTAAGAAAAATTACAAATCTATACTGATGAATGTTAAGCATTGGTATAGGTAAAAAAAACTAAAATATATAAGCCTATATTGACAAGCACTAATCGTCGGTATAGGTACGAAAAATTAAAATATATAAGTCTATACTGATAGGCGCTAACTGTCGGTATAAGTAAGAAAATTAAAACATACAAATCTAAATTGACGAGCTTTAAGTGTCAGTATGGGTAAGAAAAATTATAAATCTATACTGACGAGCATTAACTATCGGTATAGGCAAGAAAAATTAAAACATACAAGTCTATATTAACAGGTGTTAACCGTCAGTGAAAGGTATAATGGTAGAACACATAATAGATGCTATACCAATAGATATACATTTACTGATGGTCTTGAACCGTAGGCATTTCTTTGCAAGCTATTTCGATGCCTTCAAAAACTATCACTATAGGTCTATACCAACAAGGGATATACTGACAGTTAAAAATTCATCAGAATACATATTTTGATCATCAGTATAGGGTTTATTGTGCTATACTAATGGATTTTTTGGTTTTACTGATAGTTTTTTGAACGTCAGTATATATCAGTTTTTTTGTAGTGAATGAGTGTAATTTTATACAATGCATGTTTTATAGAATGTTATTATTCATGAATCCACATGTATGAAATGCAATGACATACTATATGCGTAATGAGATATATACCTATGACTGATGCAATATATTTACGTGAAATGTATTGACATATTATATGCATGAGATTTGTTTACATAAAATGCAATGCTTGTCTTATGCAAACCCAATGAAATTGATACTTCCATTAAAATGTGAATGAGGTGGAATGCATGTATTATCTATTAAGATGTGTATGAAATGAAATGCAATGCATGTACCACCTATTAAAATGTGCATGAGATGAAATGCATGTACTACATATTAAGATGTGGATGAAATCGAATGCATGTACTATCTTATTATTTCCAACTCCAAAAACATAAGAATGTATGCAAACAAGATCAAATGAAATGCAAGGAATGAAACAACATTGACTCTTTTTTCTTTTTTTTTAGAAGGGCAAAAAAGTTCAAGAATACAAATATTTTTTTATTCCGTATAGAAAAACTAGGATTTAAGGGTTTTTTTTCATTTTTTTCCTTTTTTTATTAGCCAACAAGGAATTTAAGAAAAACTCTTTTTTTCCCTTTTTTTAATTTTTGTTTTTGTTGTCATTTTTTTTATTTCATTTCTTTCTTTTTTTTCTTTTTCGATTGTCATTTCTAATGATTTCCTATGTTTTTTATTAAGAGCAAAAAAAAACAAATTAATAGATTAATAGCAAACTAAAAATGAGAAAAGTAATAAGTGTTCTTTCATGTGACTAATTTTGAATAATTTATAAAGAGAGGGTGCGAGATGGCTTTACCCAAGGCTGGCTCTCTAAAGTTCATTATATGTTTGGTTGGGGAATTGATGTATCTAAAAGTTCTCAAATTATTTTTCATATCATCATCCATCACAAACTAGTGTAGCACTATGATCTTCACTCGTTACAAGCTGCAAGCAAAAAGGGTTTAATCTGAGTGAGAGTATTTCACTAGTCATTGTAGAAGTTTACACCTCACAAGAGCATAGTTACTTTACTTTCTTCTAAAAAGAGTTAAAGCCTAGGTATAAAGCTTATGCATGCAATGCAATATGAGTGTGTGCGAAGGAACATACAAACCTTTCACACTTCCTAAAATACCTTTATCTTAAATGCCCCACAATTATTAAAAATAAAATAAATAACAACAATTTAAAATAAATGACATAATTAAAATATGCATGAAATTTAAAACACACACTTTTTTTCTTTTTTTTTTTTTTTTTTACATTTTTTCATTTTTTTCATTTGGAAAAACAAAAAAATTAAAATCAAGGAATTAAGATTAAACACCAATTTGGACAATTAAACCTAAATTAAGGATAATATGCAATCAATCTTTGACTTGACTCTCTAAAAATGTATCTTCGTGGTGTAGCTAAGCTGTTGCAACTTCTCGAAACTTGAAGGGCGGGTGACCTAAAAGCTGGACGAATGAGAAATTGGAAAACGAGGGTTAAAAATATTTTTGATAAAAACAAAAAAATGAGTAACCACCAATCTTTTTTGAAGTATGATTGGCCACCCAAAATTATATTGTTTTAATAAAACATTTTAAAATGGGTTTAAAAGTTTTATAAAAAGAACAAATTTACAGTCTGGGAAATCAAAGTTTAGGCCCGAGAGTCGATTACACATGGAGAAGGATTATCACCCTAACAGCACTCATCAAAGATGGTACCAATTGATTGCTTGCTATCCTTTATTTTTGGTAAAAATGGTCCCTATTTTTCTTAATGTTTAAAATTAATTCCTTTTCTTTTTTTTTTCTTTTTGAAAGAAAAACAAATCAAATTAAAAAAAAAAAAAAACTCTCTTTTTTTTTTGGATCAAGATGAAAAGTCCTTAAATATTGAAACACCTTTTTCATTCTCCTCTAATTAGGTAGAACTTCAAAAATATTTCTAATTTAAGGGTTTTCAAATTGCCTCACTAAAACTGAGATAATACCTCGCATAAATAATAATCACCGAAAATGTTCCTATAGTTAGGCTAAATCTTAATGACTATATTTAATTGAGATATTATCTTATTTAAAATATTTTTTCTTTTGAAAACTTATAAAAAAAAAAACTATGTATGATATGGATGACAATAATATATGATGAATGCATGATATGAATGACAATGTGTGAATGCATGACAATTTATGAATGCATATAATAATGTAAAATGAAATGCAAATGCATGATTGGGTTTGGGGATTGGTTTGGTTTTGGAAAGTGGTTTTGGGTTTGGAAGGTAGTTTAGTGTTTGAGATGTGATTTAAGGTTTAGACTTTAGCGCATAGGATTTAGAGTTCAATTTAGGATTTAGGGTTTAAGGTTTAATGTAAATTATGCATATGACAATTATAAATTATAAAAATGCCATTAATGATGCATGTGACGAAAGGATTACATGATAAGAAAATAATTACAAACCTAGGTATTTACAAAACTAAATTGCAAACAAGTTATGCATGTAAAATCAAGAAAGAAATGGATCAAACACAAAAACTTTTAAAAGATGTTCCACCATTTTTTTTTGTTCTTGAAAAACCAACTAAACAAACACCAAAATCACCCAAACAACCTACTAAAACAACATTTTATTCATAGAAAATTTGATTCAACACCTTAAAAACTTGAAAATCATAACAAAAAACATAATCAAACATATAGAATCAAAACAAAATTTACTACATATTGAAGAGTAAGGTTCGGCTAACATGGAACTTCTTTGGCCAAAACTTTCATGGCATCTCTAACATACATTCCACATCTCATTCAAGTGACATATGTGTGAAACATCCATAACATCCTACTATGATATTATTCTAATCATGTAAGAACATTTAACAAGCATGTGCCAAACTAATATATAAAAAAAAATATAAATATAAATACAAGCCAAACACTATATCCAACTTACAAAATTCAATATCAATTACGTATCAAACACATAAACCAACAACCAAAACCTACATGGAGATGATTTAAAGCAAGAAAACAACTAAAACAAGCCAAGAAGAGGTTTGGCCACGGTGTAGGATGCTTGACCAAACCTCCAACTTGGTTTTAATGGTGGATTTGTGTTTTTGTAGCTTGGTTTCTAACTTCAATCCAAGCTATGAGATAGTTGAATGAAGTTTGATCCAAGCTTTAAGTAAAAAAAAAAACGAAAGAACTATAAACTTTTAAGAAACCAAATAAAATAGAAAAACCAATATGAAAATGTTATGAAAAATGTGATGAAATGCAAGAAAAAGAATGGAAATTCTACCTTCCTCCAAGCTTTCTTCAAAGAAAATTTTTTTCTTTTTTCCTCTCTTTTTTCACTTTTATCTCTCTGTTTTCACACTCTACCCAACCCCCTCTCCTCTAGCTCTTCAACATGAACTAGCCCAAAAAATGAGAGAATAAAATATCTTACAAGATTGAATGCTAGCCTTTGGATTAGAAGTTCATCCAAAGGTCAAAAATCATCCCTTGTCTTCTTTACAATGAATCACCTTTCACCCTTAGATCCATCTTCCCAAGATCTCCTATTGTTGAGAATGCAGACTACCAAAAATGGGATTTTTAATGCTATTAGGCTTAAATGAAAAGACCATTTTACACCATGTTACAAAGTTTTTTATTTCTAAGCCATTTTCTTGGAAAATAATGCTCCCTTATTCATTTTTTGGATTTTAAAGCACAAAAAATCATGAAATAATATGAAACTAAAATCTAAAAATTTTTGTGAAAATCCAACCTTGAAAAAGTCAAATTACAAAATTACCCTTAAAGGGTATTTTGATAATTTTACACCTCCCAAGGTGCTACCATGATTTTTGATACACCAAAAATCATCAAATATTATAAAAATATGATTTGAAAAGTTTACAGAAAACAAACCTCATGAATGTCAAATTACGAAAATACCCTCAAAGAGTATTTTGGTGATTTCACACCTTCCAAGATACAATCATGGTTTTCAATCCAAAAATCATTAAATAATATAAAATCATGATTTAGAACTTTTCACAAAATTTCAACCTTGAAAAAGTCAATTTATGAAAAGACCCCTAAAAGGTATTTGTAATTTCATATCACCTAAGATATGATTTGGATTTTGAATGCATAAAAAATTATAATATAATGTCTAATTATGATCTAGAAGTTTTCATGGAAGTTTGATTTTGAAAAGATCAAATTACGAAAATACCTTTAAGGGAATTTTAGTAATTTTACACTTTCCAAAATACAAAAAAAAATTTTAATACTTTAAAAATCATAAATTTCAATTTAAAACCACATTGACTCCAATTTGGTTGTGAAATTCAAAAATTGACCTAAGTTTCATCCATTTTGATTAATTTTGACTAAATTTGACCAACTTTGATGGTCAAATTTGACCTTAAGGCATTTAGGCCAAATTGGTCCCAATTTTATTTTTTAAAAACTTAGAAAAAAAGGTTGGATTTAAACCAAGTTGAATTTTAAGGGTTTCACAAATGACCAAGATTTTACCCGTACTAAATTAGGTGTTTACATCACCATGCTCTCCCTTATTCATTTTTAGGAATTTCTTCTCCTCATTTTTGAGTCCCATGTTTACTCTTCTTTCACTGATTTTTTCCAAAAAGATGTCCTATGGTTAAACCTAGCTAGATTCACCCTAATCTTGTTTTCCATTACCCAAACTTCATTAATATTCCATACAACTCTTCCTGCTTCACCCAAGGAGGCATAATGCACAAATCCAATCCTCTTATCACTTTTGCTTTTTTTCTTAGGGATAAATACATCCACCATCTTTCCAAATTTATCATAAACGCTCTTTAACCATTTCCAATGAACATTTGAGAAAGATTGTTTAAAAAAATGGTTACCATTGATTTTTTCTCACCATTGAAATATGGATTCATGATGCCTCAAGGCTCCATTGAGATGTATTTGATTGAGTATAATGGTACTTTGCACTGTTAACATCAGTTAAGTAGCAGATGTGACACAAATACCCAATTAAATTATGACATGTATAATAAATGTTTAGTCATTATCACATCATCTATTGTCTTGTCAATAAAGTAAAATAAAAAAAATAAAAAGTTCTTTTTAAAATTTCTTAAAAACATAAAAACTTAAAAATGTACATATGAAAAAATTTTTAAATCCAAAAATATTCAAAAACAATTAAGTATCTTGATTAAATAAAAAAGGTTAAAATTTTAAAAAAATACAATAACTTTCAAAAAAATGATTTTTTTAAATTTTAAAAAATTCAATTTTATATTTTTAAAAATTTATAAAATTTTTAAAAATTTTGAAATATTGAAAGTTTTTTATTAAAAATAAAATCCTATTTTAAAAAAATTAAAAATATGATTTTTTTAATTAAAATATTAGAAAAAAATTAAGTTTAATGTTTACAAGTAAAAAAAAATTTGTAAAAATTAAAAATATTGAGATAACAAATACATGGCTTCTTTGAAAAGAAAACAAACTATCTAACCAAAAAAATATATATACAGAATTTACCCTAAAAGAACAGAACAAAACTCAGTCAAAAAAATATGTAAAACCTATAAGGATCCAACCCTCTAAAAACGGTTATACTATTAACAATTCCAAATCTTCAAATATTATTCATAAAAGAAAGTTCTTTCCAGCGAACCTTAGAATATCAACACCACGAATATAGCAAAAAAAAAAAAAAAAAATCAAATAACCCATTTACAAAGATTTTTTAGATTTTTAAATAACAAAAACTAAATAGTGAATTTAAAATTTAATCTTTGAGTGATTCTCAATTAAGAATTAAATGTTTAATTTGATCTAAATTAAAACCAAATGCTTTCATATGTGTCAAATGAGGATTTTTTTTTTATGGAGAAATGGAAATTAGCAAGCGCATGGCTAAATAGCGTGAACTCTTAAAATATGCTACTTAGTTTGGCATGACATGTAGGCATTTATTTGATTTTGGAAATTAAAAAAGTTTAAATCCTAAAATTGAAGATTTAAGCTTGAATTCATAACAAAATCATAAATTAAACCAAATTAACATTGGAAAGAAAAAGAATTTGCATAATTTAAATCAACCAGAAAGCTAATAACTTGGTTTTTCTCTTTAAAAAAAAATAAAAACTTGGTTTTTCTGTTCTCGCTCATGTATTCCTTTGCCAAGAATTTCTCATAAATTTTTCTTAATAATTTGAGAGAAAAAATCCAAACTTTTTTTATCTACAAGGACCACAACCTTCACAATTTCGTCATGAAACACCGCCATTAGCCAGAATACTAAAAAATCAAAATTAATTTCAAACTTGGTTTTTCTATTCTCACTTCTTTATACCTTTGCCAGCAACTTCTCATAATTTTTTATTGACTTGAAAAATTAAAATCACAACCCTCACAAATCTAGTTATGAAGCACCGCCATTACCCAGAATACTAAAAACTCAAAATTAATTTGACATCAAATTCAACCTGAAATCAACAGAATCAATTATAAATTAAATATTGAAATTTGATCAAATACTCCTAAGATGTTTGTGCAAGTAAAGGAAATTAAAAAAAGTAGTAAAAATTAGGGAAAACTCCGTGAATGTGAACAAAGGAGTATGAAAATGAAAGAAAGACGATAAAATGAAATACATGCACATTTTCAAAAATATTCACTAAAAACTCATGACTGTGAGTAAGGAAGTAGGGAAATGGGAGAGAAAGAAAAAGATGAACATGAAATGGTTGTGAGAGATGCGTTTTTAGTGAGAGAAAGTGAAAGAAGAACAGAATTAAGAGATAGAATGAAAATAAAAGTTGATTTTTTTAAGAAAATAAATATATTTATATTATTTTATTTTGTTGCTTCAAATGTACACATGGTGGATTGGTACTTTAGTACTGGTATGATCACACCTTAGATTGGAAAGACACAATGACCTTGGGATATAAGGGAGGCATTTGGCTCTTGTAGAGGCCTGACCTAGTGGATGTGGATGACATCTATGCAACAGAACAAGAGGTACACTCCACGGTTAGGGTATGATCTAATAGCTCTCTCTGGTTACTCTGCTATGTATGCTAGTCCTAGGTTGCATGAAAGAAAATTATTGTGGGAAAACCTTAAAACTGTTGCATGCCATCACCATCTACCTTCGTTTGTGCTGGGTGATTTTAATGAAATCCTTAGATCCCAAGATAAGAAAGGTGGAGTGCCTATATCTATTAACAAATCAAGTGCCTTCCACGATTGCCTAAACACATGTAACTTTTTGGACTTGGATTATATAGGACCTGTTTTACTTGGTCTAATAACATGAAGATATCTGACCCTATACAAGAAAGGATCGACTTAGTCCTTGCAACCGTGACTGGTGGTTGCGTTTCCCTGGAGCAAAGGTTCATCACCTTCCCAGAACCCATTCAGATCATTGCCCTATCCTTTTGACCATGAAAGATAAAGCTAATCACTTTGGCAAGAAACCTTTTCGATTGTAAAAAATATAGTTTGATCACCCTGAGTTCCTCCTGTTTGTGCATTTTTGTTGGAACCATGGGAACATGCCACTAGTGCAAATGGTGGACAAACTCAGAAAAGATATGCGAACGAAATACTCACACTTTTGGTAATGTTTTCAAGAAGAAAAGAAAACTCTTGCCCTCCTAGCAAGTATTAAGAAAGCCCTTGAGAAAGCCCCTAACCAATATCTACTAAACCTTCCACTATAAGAAAATGAAAGATTAGTGGCAGTTTTGTAGCAGTGTTACACTTACAAATGACGCTAGCTTCTGTCTTTTCATAAAACTTAAGGCATTTGTTATCAAAACATCACTAAATATTCAAATAGCGGTATTGTTACTTATAAACACCAACCAAGACTTAATATTAGCGGCGTTTATCGACTAAAATGCCTTGAATAATCTTGTCTTAAAATTTTGAGTGAATACTAAAGACATTTTTGGTAGAAAATGGCTTGAATAATCCCGATAAAAAAATTGATAAAGAATGACTAAAGGCATATTTGGCAAACAATGCCTTCAATAATCCCCTCATAAAAAAATGTATGCGATTATTGAAGGTGTTTTCTATAAGAAATGCCTTTAATAATTCCACCAAAAAATTTCACAGGCTTATTGAAGGTGTTTTTTGTCAAAGATGCCTTCAATAAATATCATATCAAAATGTTAAGATCGTACTAATGTTAACCATAAGGTGGTAGGTTCCATCCTTCCCTTTAGCCTTTTTTGGGTTTTTGTAGAAATTATTTGTAATTGATTATTTTAGGCATTTTCTGGGCAAAAATGTATGCGATTATTGAAAGTGTTTTCTATAAGAAACACCTTTAGTAATTCCACCAAAAAATTTCATAAGCTTATTAAAGGCGTTTTTGGTTAAAAACGCTTTCAATAAATATCATATCAAAATTTTAGGATTGTACGGATGTTAACATAAGGTGGTAGGTTTGATCCATTCCTTTAGCCTTTTTTGGGTTTTTGCAAAAATTATTTGTAATTAATTATTCTAGGCATTTTTTGGAGAGAATATTGAAGGCCTTTTCGGCATAAAAATGCCCTTAATAATCCATAGGAAAAATATTGAACCGATTCTTGAAGGCATTTTTTATCAAATTCGCCTTCAATATAGTTTGAATTATTAAATGTGGTTTTTGTAAAAAAATGCCTTCAATAATCCATACACAAAAGTCGGAACGGATTCTTGAAGGCGTTTTTGGCTCAAAACATCTTTAATATTCCACATGATAAATTTGAATGGTCAGATTATTGAAGGCGGTTTTTTTCAAAAACGCCTTCAATAACATTTTGTTAGGGATTATTCAAGGCATTTTCAGTAGAAAAAAGCCTTTAATAATTCATACAAAAAATATGAAATAGATTATTGAAGGCATTTTTTATCGAAAGTGTCTTCAATAATCTATTCAATTAATTTTTAGTTGGTATTAGTGAATACAATTTTTTTTAAAACACCTTCAATAATCCATACAAAAAAGTTGAAATGGATTCTTGAAGGCATTTTTTGCCCAAAACGCCTTTAATATTCCACACAATAAATTTTTAGGTTGGATTATTAAAGGCGGTTTTGATTAAAAATACCTTCAATAACATTTTGTTAGGGATGATTCAAGGAATTTTCTTGCTAAAAACACCTTCATTAATTCCATCAAAAAAACATTTTTGATATTGTATATATTAAGTCAGTTGTAGGTTTATGCCTAGAAAACATTTGAAGTCAGTGGTATATTTATGCTCAGAAAACATTTGGTTTATAAATGTGATATTACAAATTACATTTTCAAATTTACATAATGAACATTGTTGTATTTCAATAAATTGACCACACATCTGAATTTAAAACTGATAACGTTGCCATATTAATATATTTTTTTGAAATAATCGTACTAAATAATATGTTAAGTACATATAGTGTATTCATATTAAGTGTACCAATAATATTAAACTAATACTCCAATCTACAAACTTAAATTTTCCATTCAACATGGCATGTTAAAAACATTATAACAATTTGTTCCTCATATATTTAGATTCAACCAACAATGTCTAACCTCAAAGTTTATCAACATTGATAAATAATAATACATACTCACATTGTTCTTTACGGACTTCATCCAGTTCCTTTATCGTGAAGCTTTTTTTACTCTCTCACTAAAAAAAATCAGAAATAAATATTAATAAATGAGAACGTAATTTAGCTTTTTATTTTTTTGAAGATATAACGAGTTTATGAAATTTATACTAACCTTGAATGGTGTGGTTATAAAATCATATAAAACTATCTCTAACATAAAATGAAGGACATAATATCCACATTCAGTACTACCGAGTTGACAAGTTACCTAAAAATTAAATTAAGTGGGTTTAGGAAACATTTATCTACACAAACTCAACATAAAAGAATAAATTTCACATTTACTAGTAATGACACCTATTTCAGTTTCTTTGCCTTCTTATCGAATGTAGATATTACTCTAAATTGAAAAGAAAAAAATTACTTAGTGTATAAATAAAATTACTTACGAAGAAACAGAAGATATATAATATAATAAAGTATAATACCTCTTTATAAAAGTTTGAATATCGGGGTTAGGCATCACCATGGGATTAACTGAATTAAGTAAGTATGGCATTAAGGATTTTGTGTCAATCACAATAAGCACCCAATGACGACTGCAAAATAATAAAAATGATATACTTAAATTACGCATCAGATCATATTTGGGTAAGGTTGGAATATAACTTACTGTGTATTATATGGAAGCAAATCATAATCAACCGGCCTTTTCATGCATTCAATCACATGATTAGCATGATAAGCAACTGTGCCACTCTATTTACTAGTGAATTTGGGGTCAACAAATCTAAATCTGTTGGTCAACTATTTCCCCTTATGCTCTCTATATAGGAAGCTACACGATAACAATCAACAATGCTACTTAGTATTACATAGTAATATAGATTAATACATTTTGAATATGCATATTTGTATTTATAACCTAACCTCATATAAGCAACAATATCAACAGCTGATAATTCATCCAGTTCACAAAACTTTTTAACCTCCTCCACACCAATGAAAGAAAATGATGGTTTATCAAATAACCCTTCCTCAGACTCAATGGTTATAAAGTTTCCTTCAGATAAATGTTTTAGCAAATAATTAGATAATTCATCTATGGTAGCCTGAGCAAGGGTCATACTCTGAGACCCAACATCTTGCTATAATATTTAATGAAATATAAGTATTAAAATCAAATTAATAAATATAATAAACAAATTAATATTAAACTTATAAATAAAATCACACTTCATGGTGGTAGTGGAGGATGGGTTCATTGCTTGACTTTCATAGAAAACTTCTTCTACATGGACGATGCTATCATACTGGCCTACTGGCATGCTATGCTGCATTGCTGCCAACATGGCCTCCAAAACAGTGAGTCTTTGTTGTTGCTCATTGAAGCATTGCTCATAGTCATCAATTTGTTGTTGTTGTTGCTCAATGATTGCTTCATATTGTGCATTTCTCATTCGTGAGGTTTTGTGTTGATTACTAAAAAACTTTGATGCCAAGACAAATTTACCAACCCCACGAACCTGAGCGGGCCTTGCTTTAGGGCTTAATGCTAAAGACAATGGATTTTCACCATACTAGGTTGCCAGTTCACTAGATTTGACTTTAGTAGCATAATATCTTGAAATACAATAATAAGATGGGCTATAACAACAAATCTATACAAGCTAGTATACAGCCATGCATACAACCACAATGCCAATCATACATGATATTAAAAAAACAGTTATACATACAATCTTTTTTGCCATTTCTTCGATTGCTTATTCTGCAAATGATCCATCCTTTCGTAGATGTCCTTATTTTCAGACATCCCATTGGAAACTTCGGTGACAAAGCTCGCTAATTCCTATTAAATTATCGTAATATAAGAATCAGAATGTATGAAATGAATGTTCATAAATATTCATTAATGAGTACAAAACAAGTGTGCAAATACATACAAGCTCATACTTCACATTTGGATATCCCTTTCTCGCTGTCCAATGGTGATATTGTTGTTTAGCCCAAATGTTCTGTTGGTTTTCTTTGATTTTCTATAAAAGAAAGAAATTACGTCAATCACATATAAAGATCAAAGGATATATTGCATAAAGACTTATAAATAATTTTTTTGGTAATGGGTTTGCATACTGAGAAATCTTTTGAAAGCTGATATCAAACAAAATTTGTCAAATCTTCAATACTTATTACATCTGCATATGACGTAGGTGGAACAACCAATATATCACCTTGATCAGCCAACAATAAAATATATTGGGTTATCAATCTGCTTTTAAAGTTTTTGAATGTTTTTCCAGTAGATTGCAAAACAATCTTTTTACAGTCAATTGGGACATCGAACCGTTCCTAAATAATTTAACACAATTAGTATGAACACATTGAATTTCAATTAAATGATCATTTAACAAATTTTACAAAATAGTTGAATAAACATACCACAACCGACTACCATCTATCATCCTTTAGATAATTAAAAACTTGTCACCAAATGGTGTACATAATTGAAATCCTTCTATGGACGATGGCTCTAATATGAGTAGCCAACTTGGCAACTCCTTCAGATACAGGCTGCCCATTTTGATTGAAGTCAACATGAATTTTATGTCACTCACTTTAATTTGTTTATTTGAGCCCTTTCCTTTTCTTTTTTAGCCTATAGGTATGTCTTGTGCATTTTAATAGAAAGAGAATGATGTTGTTTGGAGGCCATAATACCTGCGATTTTGATCATAATTATACAAATTACACAAAATGATCTTCTAAATTTAACACTATACGTAATTAAATACAACTAATACCATACTAAGTACAGAAACACCATGCAGCAAATCAATCAACAATGTGCTCAGACACATCCTTCAGCAAACCATTCATAAACACCATTCAGCATAAGATTCAGCATACCAGTATCATACAATACCATTCAGCAAAACAATATCACACAACAAAGTTTAGTAAACCACAACATCTAAAGAAAACTACACAGAAATAGCATGCATGCAATAAAAGGTGCTTGGATGACTATGCTTACGATGAAATTAAGAAAAATATATATATGCATATGTAAATGGTAAGGAACAAAAAAAATATAACTTTATCAAATAATATAAATAATACAGCAAACAAAAAAAATAAAGGCATACCAGTAAATAGAGAGGTGCGCGCCGTTGATTTATTAAAGGTTGATGGTGATGATAGGGATAAAGAAACCAAAAGTCTAATAGAAATATGCTTTTGGGTTTGGTTTGGTTGATTAATACAGCTTTTAATCCTTCTCTGTACTAACAGTTTGTGATTCCAATGTTCAAGACAGGTTAATGAATATAAAAATTATTATTAAAGGCATTTTTATGAAAAAAAAACACCTTTAATAATTCCCTTAAAATTTTAGTTGGAGATTATTAAAGGCGTTTTTTACTAAAAAATGCCTTTAGTAATCCAAAAAATAATTTTCAAAGAAAATTATTAAAGGCATTTTTCCTCAAAAAACACCTTTGATAATTTTGAACAAAAATTATTGAAAGTGTTTTTAGTAGAAAATCGCCTTCACTGATATTCCCGTGATAAGAATGGAGGGAATTATTAAAGGCGTATTATGTAGAAAATGCTTTTAATAAATTCTTTGAAAAAATTATAACAAATTACTAAGGGTATTTTTTTGGAAAAACACCTTCAAAAATCTCTTTAACATTATTAAAGGAGTTTTATACTAAAAGACGCCTTTAATAATCTCAAAATTTTTTAAAAAAAAAATTATTGAAGGCGTTTGTTCTCAAAAAATGCCTTCAATTATTATGTACATAAATTAAAAAGAATCAGTGAAGGCATTTTTTCTAGAATAAATGCCTTCATTGACTATATTAAAATTTGAGTAGTGGAATATTGAAGGCATTTTTCATTATAAGACTCCTTTAATAATCTCAAAAATTTTAAAAGAAAATTATTGAAGATGTTTGTTCTCAAAAAATGACTTCAATAATTATGTACATAAATTAAAAGGAATCAATGAAGGCATTTTTCTAGAATAAACGCCTTCATTAATTGTCTCAAAATTTGAGTAGTAGAATATTGAAGGCATTTTTCACTAGAAGAAGCCTTTAATAATCTCAAAAATTTTAAAAAAAAAATTATTGAAGGCGTTTGTTCTAAAAAAACTCATTCAATAATTATGTACAAAATTTAAAAGGAATTATTGAAAGTATTTTTCTAGAATAAACGTGTTTACTAACCGTCTTAAAATTTGAGTACTGATATATTGAATGCGTATTTCACTAGAAGATGCCTTTAATAATCTCAAAAATTTTTAAAATAAAATTATTGAAAGCGTTTTTGTCAAAAAAATGCCTTCAATAATTATGTACATAAATTAAATGGAATCATTGAAGGCATTTTGCTAGAATAAACACCTTCACTAACCATCTTAAAATTTGTGTAGGGGAATATTGAAAGCTTTTTTCACTAAAAGATGCCTTTACTAATCCTAAAAATTTTAAAAGAAAATTATTGAAGGTGTTTGTTCTAAAAAAACACCTTCAATAATTATGTACATAAATTAAAAAGAATTAGTCAAGGCATTTTTCTAGAATAAACGCCTTCACTAACCATATTAAAATTTGAGTAGTGGAATATTGAAGGTATTTTACACTAGAAGATGCCTTCAATAAATTCTTTCAAAAAATAAAACGAATTAGTCAAGGCATTTTTCTAGAAAAAACACCTTTAATAACCCTTTAAAATTTTAGTAGTGTAATATTAAAGGTATTTTGTACAGAAGACGCCTTTAATAATCCTAAATAATTTTTAAAAGAAAATTATTGAAGATATTTTTAGTAGAAAATCGCCTTCATTGATATTCACAAATAAAAATGAAAGAATTATTGAAGGCATATTATGCAAAAAATGCCTTCAATAAATATGCCATAAGAATTAGATGAAATTAGTGAAGGCATTTTTTGGGCGTAATTGCTTTTAATAATCTCAAACAATTCTACTATGACTCTGTTTAAGGCGCCTATAATATATTCAAAAAATATTTAAGAGTAAATTATTGAAGGTATTTTTCTTAGTAAATGCCTTCAATAATCCAGTCCAATAAAATTGTCCCTAAACTTAGCACATCCAATCACCAACTTTAAGCTTCATCTTTATTATTTTACTATTTCTCTTTCCATACCAACTATAATTTACTTTCTCTTTCCTTCAACTTTTAGTATTCAAGCATTGTCTTTTAGAACTTCATTTTGACTATTCATTAGTTATTTACTTTAGCTTTTACTTCATTCAACTATTCCTTCAGCTTTTTTTATTCATGATTTTCTTTTTGGTTCAAACGATTTTCTTTAAAACCCACCCTCCTTAAATACCCATTTGTAACCCATCATCTTTTTCCATTTCCCTTTCCCTTTGATTTCTTTTTCTTTTGGGTTTCTTCTGTACCTATTTTACCTTATTTCAATCCCAACTACAAATTCTCTTAGGTATTGCCTACGTTAGCAATAGAATTTTAAAATTTATAATATCAGGTAGCTGATAAAATACTTCATAACAAGAAGCTCTCATTTTTTTGTAAGTACTAGTCTTGTCATTATCTTTTGTTTAAAACATAGTAAACTTAAGTATTTTACATATTCATTTTCATATAAATTATTTATATACATTTAGTCTAATAATGTAAAAAGTACTAAATCGATAAGAGTTGGATGCAAAAGTCAAGATTAAGTCAAGAGTACAAAGATAAAGGGAAAATTTTTTCTTAATTTTGCATTTGAGAATACAAGTGAAAATAATATGATATTATGCCCATGAATGAAGTGTGCTAATATTGATTAACAAATGTGTCATGTTGTTTTTGAACATTTCATTTGTATTGGATTTCTCTCAGGATATGTTAATTGGTATTTTCATGGAAAGTTTGTATTGTCAAGGTCTTCCACTAGAGTTCTTTCAACTTCAAGGGCTCCCTAACACCAATATAATCCTTTTATAGCAGATGACATTGAAGACATGTTGCGAGATACTTTTAACATTTATAACTAACATTTTCGTAATCCTTCTCCCCAAAATGATGGATTTAATCAGTCCAATGTTGAAATGAATGAATTTGGTGAACTTGGGATAGGTGTACATGACCAATAACTTAGAGGAGAAGTATCAAAGTTTTATAAGTCGCTTGAGGATATGAATGAAGAACTTTATGAAGGATCGAAGCATTCAAAGTTATCTTTCTATGTTTATCTTTTTCACTTAAAATGCTTTTGTGGATGGACAAGAAACTTTTTGACTTTATTATTAGAGTTTTTGAAAAGAAATGTTTCCTTTTGCAAAAATCCTTGAATCTTGTAAGGAATCAAAGAAGATGATCAAGGATTTAGGTCTTGGGTATGAGAAGTTTCATAATTGTCCCAATGATTGCATGTTGTATTGGGGTGATAACAAAAATCAAGAATCTTGTCATTTGTATGGTATTTCTTATTGGGTGGACAAAAACCCTGATGCAAGGTTAAATGAAGATGGTGATGAGGTCTATGTCAAAAAGAAGCTTGTTAAGGTATACATTATTTTCCATTAATACTAAGACTTTAACAACTCCTCATGTCTTCCAAAACTGTAGATTCAATGAGGTGGCATCATGAGAAATAGACAGATGATGGATCATTAAAGCATCCTATAGATTCTTTCACATGGAAATCATTTTATTTTAGGTTTCTAGACTTTGCATCTGATCCTTGAAATGTTATGTTTGGACTAACATCTGATGGATTTAACCCGTTCAAAATGATTAGTACTTCTTATAGTAGCCAGTTGTATTGATTTCTTACAATTTACCACCATGGATTGCTATGAAGCAACAGTCATTTATATTGTCTATGATAATTTCTAAGGAAAAAAGTTTGAGTAATGATATAGACATCTACTTACAACCTCTTATTAAAGTTAAAGTAATTATGAGAAGGAGTTGAGACATATGATAAGTTAACAAAAGAGAACTTCAATATGCATGCTACTTTATTATGGACTATTAATGATTTTCCTGCTTATGCAAAATTATCTGGTTGGAGTACAAAATATCGTTATGCTTGTCCATGTTATGCTACACAAACATGTTCAAAGTGGTTACCTAACGGTAAGAAGTTCTGTTATATGAGACATCATCGATGGTTAGATGATAATCATCGATTTAGATTCCAAAAACATCTCTTTGATGGAACTGAAGAGTTGAAGAGATCATCTTTACCCATTAGTGGGTCTAATATCTTGTCAAAGTTAAAAGATATCAATTTCACTTATGGAAAAATGATTCCATTAAGGAAAAAAGTGAGTGACATCTTTGAAGGTGTCTGGCCTCATAGTCGTAAGTTGGTGATACTGATATTGAAATTGGTGATCTTGATGTTTAAAGTGATGAAGACAACGATGAAGAAGATAACCCCAATGAGTTTGAGTTGTGGAAAAAGAAGTATCTTTTTTAAGTTACCTTATTGGGAATATAATTTATTGCACCATAACTTTGATTTGATGCACATAGAGAAAAATGTTTGCAAAAGTTTTATCGGGACAATTCTCAATGTGAATAGAAGATCAAATGATGACTTAAAGAGTCAGCTTGACCTAGTTGATATGGTTATTTACCTTGACCTTCATCAGAAGTTGTTTCCTAATGGCAAATATTGATTGCCTGCTGCTTGTTTTGAGATTTCTAAAGCTGAAAAAGATGTGTTTCACAAGGTTTTGAAAAATATCAAAGTTTCGGATGGCTATACGTCAAATATATCAAAGTGTGTGAATTTGAAGGAGCGAAAACTTTCTTCATTGAAGTCACATGATTATCACATTTTGATGCAAGACTTACTTTCAATTGCTTTATGTTCATCAATGTCAAAGTAAGTCACTTCTGTGGTAATTGAATTGAGTAACATATTTAAATCTCTATGTGGGAAATGTATGAATATGGAAAAGCTTGACAAACTTTAAGATCGAGCCGTGATTACTTTATACCATTTAGAGAAGATTTTCCCTTCAAACGTTTTCACTATTATGATGCATTTGGTTATCTACCTTCTATATGAAGGAAAAGTCAGTGGGCTAGTTTATTATCGATGGATGTATCCTATCCAAAAGTATTGTTATTTAATAGATTGATTAGGTTTTTATTAATGATCATGCCACTCTAGTTAAAAAGATATATGGCTAATGTTTTACGTGATAAGTTTTTGGTGAGGTTAAAGTCTTATTGTCGCAACAAACGCTATCCAGAAGGTTCTATTGCCGAAGGATATTTAGCAAAAGAATGTATGACAATTTATTCTCATTATTTGGAAGATGTCGAAACAAGATTTAATAGACTATCAAGATATGTTGGTATGCAGCATACTGACTCTGCCTACAATTATCTTTTTCAAAGTTTTGGACAACCAATAGGCAAAGTTGAAATGGTGGAGTTAGATGACAAATCTTGGGCACAAGCACATCGATATATTCTTTTCCATCATGATTCTATTGAATCATTTCATACGTAAGTTTTTTAGCAAGAAAATTACTCATTACATTAAGCATAATTTAGTGTATTTTTTTATTGTTAATACTTTATCATGATATTTTGTAGTGAGTATAGAAATAATTAGAGAGCTCTTGCACATTATTGACGATCAAACCCTCAAAAGCTTGATAAGTTATTCGCCAAAAACTTTCATGAATGGTTAAGAGCAACTGTAAGTAATGCCATATCTCCCATTACGAGAAATCTACATAGAATGCTTACGATATAACTAGCATTAATAACATATATATATTTATTCCACTTTTATAAGTTTAGAGTGGAAGGCTTGTTAGTGAAGATGTGAAATGTCTTTCACAAGGTCCAAATAGGATTGTGAAATGATACAAAGGTTTCATCATCAATGGATTTATATTTCACACTAAATCCCATGAGAGATTTAGAAGTACACAAAATTCAAAAGTTGTTGTTACTTCATCAACTACTAGCTATGCTAGTGTTAGGGACACAAACCCTTTAGAGTGAAATATTGACTATTATGGGCATGATTAATGACATCATTGAGTTGAATTATAATGGGCAAGTGGAAAGTTGTCTTATTTTGGTGTGATTGGGCTGATGTGATAGTATGAGAGGTATTAGGAAAGATCAGTACAAATTTACACTTGTGAATTTTTCTTGATTAATTCACACTGGACAACAACTCATCGATGAACTTTATATTTTTTTATCTTAAGTCAAACAAGTTTTTTATTCTGAAGATCCTAAAGAATTGGGTTGGTTTGTTGTTTTTCGAAACACACCTAGGGACTTATTTGATATAGGGTTAGATACAAGAGATGATGTTAAACATGGAACTAAATGTTATCCTTTTGCTAAACAAAACTTCGATGAAAATATCTCCAGTACCTATGCTCAGTGGGTCCTGAAAGATGTTAATGAAGACATTTATGAACCATGATGGATAATTTAGTGGTGTTTGTACCATAAAATGCCACTAAAAGTAGCAGTGCTCTTACTAGAAAATGTGCTAAATTAGTGGCATTTTTCTGATACAATGCCACCAAAATAATGGTATTTTTTTTTTATAAAAACGACACTAAATTTGTGACGTCTTAAAGATAGAAATATTGCTAAAATAACGGTATTTTCTTGATATAAACATTGCTAATGTAGCAACATTTTTTAGATATAAATGCTGCTAATACAGTGGGATTTTTTAGATTCTAATGCCACAAATATAGCGACAGTTTTCACATAAAAATGCCACTAATATAATGGCATTTTATAGAAAACATCATTATTTTTTGTGATGCATGTATAGCCAGCACTCTGACTAGCGTTTTTCGTAAACATTGCAAATCTTTTAGTGGCGTTAATAAATACCGCTAAACATTAAAAAAATGTCAGTAAAAATCTAAACCCTATAGTGTTTAGAAAGGATTGGCGGGAAAATATAACCAAACCTTAAAAGCAGAAGAAGATTTATAGGTCTTGAAGTTAAGAGTTAGTTGGCTCACACATAGGGAGAAGAACACTCGATTCTTCCACGTAACCACCATCATCAAATGACACTTCAACCATATCTCTGGGCTAGAAAACCATTAAAGGATGTGGCTAAAGGGTTCAAGAGACATAGGGAACAATGTGCAAAAGTATTTCTAGCAATTTCACAATACCAAAGTTAGCTCTGAGATAGTGAGGGACCTAGGCGAATTACTCAACTTTTAGATATGTATATAAAAGCCCTTCTCTAACCTATTTCAGATGTTGAAATCCTCAAAGAAGTGTGATCTTTTAAAGCTATATAGCTCTTAGACTCGATGGTCTCCACCCTTTTTTCTACCATAGATGTTGGAGCATGATCAAAGGAAAGCTTTATGATACAGTTAGAAGTATTTCCTTATATACAAGGATCTCAAGTACCCTTTGATCTCTCTTACCCCCATGTTAAAAATCCTACATAATTGACATATTCTGATAATAGTATTTGAAATTCTATAAAATTGTCTAAAAAATCTTTAAAAAGATCAGAATGATAGACAGTAAATACACCTTCTTTATGTGACTTTCATCCCTTTAAATTGTGATAATTGTATTGTTGCCCAAAAAATGATCCACACTTTCATGAAGAAAAAAAGGAAAAAGGGGCATACGACAGTCAAACTTGATCTTGAGAAAGCTTACGATAGATTGAATAGAGTTTTGTTCAGAAGGTACTCGAGTTCTACAACTTTCCCCAAGCTTACATCTCCCTTACAATAAGTTGTATCTCCTCTTTCTCTATCTTTATCCTTTTAAATGGTAGAAAACTTGAAGAATTCCATCCCTCGAGGGGACTTAGGCAAGGTGACGTACTGTCTCCCTATCTTTGTATCCTTTGCATGGAGTTCCAGAGCCTAAAGATTTTGGAAGAGTGTGAAAAAAAATAGTGGTGTCCCAGTAAAACTTCTAGGAAAGGTCTTGCTGTCGCTTATATCATCTTTGAAAATGATATTATCCTACTTGGGAAAGCTGACAAGAAAACTGCTTCAGCCATGAAAAGGTCCTCACCAGCTTCTATGTGAAATCCAGACCCAAAAACCAAGAGTGTTCTTCTCCCCTAACTTGAGATAGGAGAAAAAAACCAACATGGTTAATTTACTTGGCATCCAAGAGACTGATAATCTATTAACATACCTTGGTTTTCCTTTACATAAAGATCGAGTCAAAAAAAATATTACTTATTTATTATGGACAAGGTTGGAGCCAAACTCGTGAGATGGAAAGCATGGCTTCTATCACCAGTAGGTAGACTGACATTGATCAAATCTGTAATGGAAACTATTTCTTGCTACTATATACAGTGTTGGGCTTTTCATGTTAGTTTATCGAGAAAGTTGAATCACCTTAACAAAAACTTTATGTGGGGTGATACTGAAGAAAAAAGGAAGGTCCACCTTCTTAGATGGGATGTCATTACTAAAGATAAAATTATTGGTGGCCTTGGTTAAAAAAGGCCAAGGCTCAGAACCAGGCATAATTAGTTATATTTGTGTGGCCTTTTTAAAGTAAAAAAGATGCACTATGGGTATCCATTCTCTATGCAAAGTACCTGCATATGGGTGACCATTCCAAGCCTAGAACCAGTATGTCTCCTACCTGGAGAGCTATGCGATAGGCAGGATCAATTATTGATATAGGGCTAGGATAGAGTATAAATAATAGGGAGAATACAAGCTTCTGGTTTGATAAATGGATGAGGAAAGAAAATCTTAGATCCCTTATTTATGGCTTTCTTAACATATTTGAAGAGGAGATCAACAATTCTTGGTTGCCTTGGAGCTCCAATAGGAAATGCCGATTTCTTTCAATCTTTCCCTTGGCATCATGGATATTATTAAAGCTATAACAAAGCAAAACACTATAGGGGTTTAGGTTTTTATTGGCATTTTTTTAACACTTAGTGGCTTTTATAAATGCCACTAAAAGATTTGCGACGTTTGCGAAAAATGTTAGTTAAAATGTGTGCTATACATGCATCATGAAAAATAGCAACATTTTTCTATAAAATGCCGCTACATTAGAAGCATTTGTATATGCAAAATGCCGCTATATTAGTGGCATTTCAATCTAGAAAATACCACTATATTAGCGGTGTTTGTATCTGAAAAATATCACTATATTAGTGGCATTTGTATCTAGAAAACATCGCTATTTTAGTGGTGTTTGTATCTTTGAGACACCACTAATTTAGTAATGTTTTTATCAGAAAAATGCCATTACTTTGGTGGCGTTTGTATAAAAAAAATACCGCTAATTTAGCGTATTTTCTACAAAGAGCACTGCTACTTTTAGTGGCATTTTATGGTACAAACACCACTAAATTATTTATTTAGTGACATTCTTGAATGCAAACGTCGTGAAATTAAGAAATGTATTTTTTTTAAATAAAAAATTTTTGTTAATATTTATTATTTTCATAAACGAGCTTAAATTCAGAAACTAAAATTAATATAAACTTAATTCACATTCAAATATGCATCTAATTAACATAAAGTTTAATAATCAGTATAATAACATTCAAAAATTTTTAATACATTAACAAAATAAAAATTAAAATGTATGAAATTGATGACTACATAGATTTTGAAAGCTGTCAATTGATGAAGGAATTTTTCCACCTTGGTCACTAGCGTGCTTAAGAACCTACTAAATAATAGCATACAATTTTTAACACTTCATTGTAAGCTTTTTTTATATTAAAAAATATAAATATTTACTAAATATAATACTTGTGTTGGTGAACCACCAAGATAAGTTCTTGGAAATTATTGTTGCACAAAATTCATAAGATGATCAAATCGATCATGTAACTGCTGAAATTTTGCACGCTCTTGCTCTATTCTAGTACATTCTTCCTTAATTTTGGCACACTCATGTTCTCTTTCTACTTCTATTTGCTGGAAATGTTGTTGCATAATTTGCAACTCCTTTTTCAATATCGAAATGTCTTGTGAATACTAACTTGCTGATAATGTAAATTGTTGAGAGCTACATCCATAGTAGGCAGATGGTATTGGACCCAATCCAAGGCCTTGGACCTATCCATACTTTCTTTTCCAACAACTTCTATGAATATCCAATTTTTCAATTCTTGCATGTTGAGAGAACTATCAGATGCTATTTCAATCTTAGCAGCCATTTTCTCTTTTGCTTTCTCCTATAAATTAGTCATATACAACTATCAAGTTTAATGATTATTGATAATATGCTAAAAAGAGTAAATATTTACTTTCTGTTAAAATAGATGTTACAAATTACCATAATTTCCTGTATTTTGACATTCATCTAAGATTCATCTTTTTTAATGTGTGTTAAGCGAAAAAGTTTCACACGTCTAATTTTACCACCCATCTCAATCTCCTATACAAAAACATATGTTGTTTGATAAGATACATATCAACCGCAACTTATTCATGCATATCAAGCCTATCAATCAAGTTCAAAAATTTCAAATAATTTTAATATCATATATTTATATTTTGGCCCTTTAACAACACAATAGTCTTAAACAGACACAAATAATAAAAGCATTTTGGCCTTTCACATATATCAATCATAGCAACCAAATTCAATTATTTGGACAAGTTTAATATCATGGATTGAAGCCATTCAAACTATTGAAAGCCATCCAAAAGTTTAATTTGTATTTTTGCCTTTTAAAGGCAAAAATAGTCCCAAATAGACATAAATGACAACTTTTTCACCGATATCAACCATAGAAAGAAACCAAGTTCAATCAATCGAACAAGTTTAATATCAAGTATTGAAGCTATCAAGTATTGAAGCTATCCAAACTGTTTAAATAGAACAATAACAACAAATTTGTATTTTTACCTAAATAGACGTAAACAATAACTTTTTCATACATATCATCCGTGTCAACTAAGTTCAAAACTTTTGATAAGTTTAATATCATGTATTGAAACTATCAAAACTATTAACACAAAACAATAATTGTTAAATTGCATATTTACCTTTTAACAACATAAAAAGTTCATTCATTGGAATAAGTTTAAAATCATAAACTTACTATTTCTTTTTGCTTTCTTGCAAAACTTTTTGATCCACTTGTGTGGCTATATTTCTGTTGCTTTCTGCTATCAATCCCAATCTATTCTCTTTCCTGTCATAAAAAATAATTGCGTATATGGTAGAAATACAAATATTACTAACTTAAAACATAAAACACTTTCATTATTTCATTATACTATACAAAGCTATAAATTAGTACCTCTCATTTTCTTGAGAACCAAAATCTAACTAATTGTTCATATTGCCACCTAATCACATTACAAGGTAGATTTTCCATTGTCACCTCTATAGTAGTATTTCGATCGAAATATTTATTCTTCAAATTATGCTTATAATCTTTCCATTTCTTCCCAATGACTTAAGCACAAATGAAGCTGGTATTTCAAGTACAAATCTTGACTATAATAATACAAAAAGAAAAAAGTTTTAATCAATAAATCAAATTTAAAATAATAAATTTTTTATATGTAATTAATTATACTAATACCTCAATAAAGTTTTAAGCATTGGCCTTAACTTTTGCTAGAATTTTATGCCATATTTCATAATGGATAGGCAATTTCATTCCATTATAGGCAAGCATGCCTAGAAATCCAGCCAGTAGTTGAGCCTCTTTACCAATTGGTTACTTATCAGAGTTTGCAAATACTACAATACACTTATTCGGAGGTAGTGCAAACAATTCCTTCAAAGTTATCTAGCCTCGGTCCTCCGTTGACCATTGTTATCAATTATAAAAAATAAAAAATAAATTTGTAAAATGACAATACTTTTATCATTATAATCGAATTTTAAATATAAGGTATATGATACTTGCATTCAAATTTAAAGCATAATCATTTAACGAGATACTATCTAAACCTAGACCCCCCATATTGCCAGATCAAATATCAGTTGAAGGGTTAAAAGTGACTGAGTTAGATCTAACAGTACGTTCATTCTCCTATAAAGGATTCAGTCCATAGCCAACAACAGGTGCCGCAGACGATTCTGAACTAATATCTCTGATATGTATTTTTTTCAATCTACTTCTCGGCATTGTAGCTAACCTACATCATAAAAGTGAATATATAAAAGATATTAGTTTAGAACATATATAAAGACATTGAGAAGTTAAGAAATCATAACCTACAATATATAAAAAACATATCGATTTAATTAAATCAAAAGATAATGTATGATTTACAATACAATAAATATACAATAGCTAACAAAATGTTTAATTACATACAATCATTTACTACATTATGTCTTAAACACTAGAATTACAAAATATAGAAGATCCATCATGGTTCATAAAGGTCTTCATTAACATCTTTATGGACCCACTAAGCGTAGGTACTGGAGATATTTTCATCCAAGTTTTGTTCAGCAAAAGGATAACATTCAATTCCATGTTTAACATCATCTTTTGTATTTAACCCCATATCAAATAAGTCTCTAGGTATGTTTCGAAGAACAACAAATCGACCCAATTCTTTAGGATCTTCAGAATAAAAAACTTGTTTGAGTTGAGATGAAAAAACATAAAGTTCATCGATGAGCTGTTGTCCAATGTGAATTAATCGAGAAAAATTCACAAGTGTAAATTCATACTGATCTTTCTTAATACCCCTTGCACTATTCACATCAGCCCAATCACACCAAAATAAGACAACTTTCCACTCGCCATAGCAATCCAACTCAATGATGTCATTAATCATGCCATAATAGTCAACATTTTCTCTAAAAGGTTTGTGTTCCTAGCACTAGCATAACTAGTAGTTGATGAAGTAACAACAACTCCAGAATTTTGTGTACTTCTAATCTCTCACGAGATTTAGTGTGAAATCTAAATCCATTGATAATGGAACCTTTGTATCATTTCACAATCCTATTTAGACCTTGTGATTCGGACCTTGTGAAAGACACTTCACCTCTTCACTAAAAAGCCTTCCATTCCAAACCTATAAAAGTGGGATAAATATATATATGTTATTAATGTTAGTTATACCGCAAGCATTCTATGTAGATTTCTTATAATGGGAAGTATGGCATTACTTACAGTTGCTCCTAACCATTCATGAAAGTTTCCAGCGAACAACTTATCAAGCTCTTGAGGGTTTTATCGTCAATAATGTGCAGAAGCTCCCAAATTATTTCTATACTCACTACAAAGCATCATGATAAAGTATTAACAATAAAAAAAATATACTAAATTATGCTTAATGTAATGAATAATTTCCCTGCTAAAAAACTTATGTGTGAAACAATTCAATAGAGTCATGATGAAAAAAAACATATTGATGTGCTTGTGCCCAAGATTCGTCATCTAACTCCACCATTTCATCTTTGCCTATTGGTTGTCCAAAACTTTAAAAAAGTAACCATAGGCAGAGTCAGTATGCTGTATACCAACATTTCTCAATGGTCTATTAAATCTTGTTCCAACATCTTCCAAATAACAAGAACAAAATGTCATACACTCTTCTGCTAAAAATCCTTCAGCAATAGAACTTTTCAGATAGCACTTGTTATAACAATAAGACTTTAACCTCCCTAAAAACCTATCATATAAAACATTAGTCATATATCTTTTTAACTAGAGTGGCATGATCATCAATAAAAACCTAATCAATCTATTAAACAATAATACCTTTCGATAGGATACATCCATCGATAACAAATTAGCCCACCGACTTTTGCTTCATATAGAAGGTGGATAACCAAATGCATCATAATAATGAAGAAGTTTAGAGGGAATATCTTCTCTAAATGGCATAAAGTAATCATAGCTCGATCTTGAAGTTTGTCAAGCTCTTCCACATTCATACATTTCCCATATAGAAATTTAAATATGTTACTCATTTCAATTACCACAGAAGTAACTTGCTTTGACATTGATGAATGTAAAGCAATTGGAAGTAAGTCTTGCATCAAAATGTGATAATCATGTGACTTCAATGAAAATTTTTTTTGCTCATTCAGATTCACAAATCTTGATATATTTGATGCATAGCCATCCGAAACTTTGACATTTTTCAAAACCTTGCAAAACACATCTTTTTCAGTTTTAGAAATCTCAAAACAAGCAACAGGCAATTGATATTTGCCGTTAGGAAGCAACTTCAGATAAAGGTCAGGGTGAATCCCCATATCAACTAGGTCAAGCTGACTTTTTAAGTCATCATTTGATCTTCTATTCACATTGAAAATTGTCCCAATAAAATTTTTGCAAACATTCTTCTTTATGTGTAACAAATCAAGGTTATGGCGTAATAAATTATATTCCTAATAAGATAACTCAAAAAAGATACTTCTTTTTTTTCATAACTCAGACTTATTGAGGTCATCTTCTTCATTATCCTCTTTATCACTTTGAACATCAAGATCACCAACTTCAGTATCAATATCACCAACTTGTGTAATATGAGGCCAGATACCTTCAAAGATGTCATTCACTCTTTTCCTTGATGGAATCATTTTTCTATAAGTGAAATTGATATCTTTTAACTTTGACAAGATATTAGAGCCATTAATGGGTAAATGTGATCTCTTCAACTTTTCAGTTCCATCAAAGAGATATTTTTAGAATCTAAATCGATGATTATCATCTAACCATCACGATGTCCCATATAACAGAACTTCTTACCATTAGATAACCACTTCGAACATGTGTGTGTAACATAACATGGACAAGCATAATGATCTTTTGTACTCCAACCAGATAGATTCATATAAGTAGAAAAATCTTTGATAGTCCATAATAAAATAGCATGCATATTAAAGTTCTCTTTTTTTTTTATGCATCATAAGTCTCAACTCCTTCCCATAATTGCTTTAACTTTTTAATAAGAGGTTGTAAGCAGATGTCTATATCATTATCTAGACCTTTTTCTCTGAGAATTATCATAGACAATATAAATGATTGTTACTTCATAGCAATCTAGGGTGGTGAATTGTAAGGAATCAATACAACTAGCTAAGTACTATAAGAAGTACTCATCATTTTAAACGGGTTGAATTCATTAGATGCTAGTCCAAGCATAACATTTCGAGGATCAGATGTAAAGTTTAGAAACCTAGAATGAAATGATTTTCATGACAAAAAATCTACAAGATGCTTTAATGATCCATCATTTATCTACTTTTAATTATGCCACCTCATTGAATCTACTGTTTTGGAAAACATGAAGAGTCGTTGAAGTCTTGGTATTAATGGAAAATAGCGTAAAACCTTAATAGTCTTCTTTTTGACACAAATCTCATCACCATCCTCATTAAACCTTTCATCAGGATTTTTGTCCACCTAACGAGAAATACCACACAAATGATAAGATTTTTTATTTTTTCTATCACCCCAATACAACATGCAATCATTGAGACAACTATGAATTTTCTCATATCCAAGACCTAAATCCTTAATTTTCATTCCTTATAAGATTTAGGGATTTTTGCAAAAGAAAACATTTCTTTCATAAACTCTAATAATAAAGTCAAAGAGTTTTTCATCCATCCACATAAGCATTTCAAGTGAAAAAGACAAACATAGAAAGATAACTTTGAATGCTTCGATCCCTCATAAAGTTCTTCATTCATATCCTTAAGCAACCTATAAAACATTGATGCTTCTCTTCTAGGTTGTTGGTCATGTACACCTATCCCAGGTTCACCAAATTCATTTATTTCAATATTAGACTAATTAAATCCATCATTTTAGGGAGAAAGATTACAAAACTATTGGTTATGAATGTTAAAAGCATCTCGCAATATGCCTTTAACATTATCTACTATAAAAGGATCATATTAGTATTGGGGAGCCATTAAAGTTAAATGAACTCTAGTAGAAGATCTTGACAATATAAACCTCCATGAAAATACTTATTAATATATCCCGAAAGAAATCCAATACAAATTAAATATTCAAAAACAACTTGACGCATTTGCCAATTGATATTAGCACACTTCACACATAGGCCTAATATCATATTATCTTCACTTGTTTTCTTAAATGCACAATTAAGAAAATTTTTCACTCCATCTCTATACTCTTGACTTAATCTTGACTTTTGCATCCAACTCTTATCCATTTAGTACTTGCTACATTATCAAACCAAATGTATATAAATAATTCATATGAAAACGAACATGTAAAATACTTAAGTTTACTATGTTTTAAACAAAAGATAATAACAAGACCAATACTTACAGAAAACGAGAACACCTTATTGTGAAGTACTTTATTAGCTACCTGATATTATGAATGTTAAAACACTACTACTAACATAGACAATACCCAAGAAAATTTGTAGTTGGGGTGGAAATAAGGTAAAATAGGTACAAAAAAACCCAGAAAAAGAAAAAAATGAAAGTCAAAGGGAAGTGGATGATGGGTTACAAATGGGTATTTAAGGAAGGTAAGTTTTGGAGAAAATTGTTTAAACCAAAAATAAAATTACGAAGTACAAAAGCTAAAGGAATAATCAAATAAGTTAAAAGCTAAAGTAAATAACTAATGAATAGTCAAAATAGGGTTCTAAAAGAAAATGCTTGAATACTAAAAGCTAAAGGAAAAAGAAAGTAAATTGTAGTTGGTCTGGAAAGAGAAATAGTAAAATAATTAAGATGAAGCTTAAAGTTTGTGATTGGATGCGTTAAGTTTAGGGACAATTTTATTGGACTGGATTATTGAAGG
Source organism: Durio zibethinus (assembly GCF_002303985.1). The sequence continues at coordinate 10,801,776 of NW_019167949.1, read as the reverse complement.
CGTTTACTAAGAAAAATGCCTTCAATAATTTTTGCCTAAATATTTTTTAAATATATTATAGGTGCTTTCAACAAAGTCATAGTAGATTTGTTTGGGATTATTAAAGGCGTTTATGCCCCAAAAATGCCTTCACTAATTTCGTTTAATTTTTATGGCGTATTTATTGAAGGCATTTTTTGCATAATACGCCTTCAATAATTCCCTCATTATTGCCTATGAATATCAGTGAAGGTGGTTTTCTACTAAAAATACCTTTAATAATTTCCTTTTAAAAATTGTTTAGGATTATTAAAGGCGTCTTCTATACAAAACGCTTTTAATATTACACTACTAAAATTTTAAAAGATTATTGAATGCATTTATTCTAGAAAAACACTTTGAGTAATTTGTTTTATTTTTTGAAAGAATTTATTAAAGGTGTCTTCTAGTATAAAACATCTTTAATATTCCACTACTCAAATTCTAAAAAAATGCCTTCACTAATTCCTTTTAATTTATGTACATAATTATTTTTTGAGAACAAACACCTTCAATAATTTTCTTTTATAATTTTTTGGATTATTAAAGGCATTTTCCAGTGAAAAATGCCTTTAATATTCCATTATTCAAATTTTAAAACGGTTAGTGAAGGTATTTATTGTAGAAAAACACCTTTATTGATTCCATTTAATTTATGTACATAATTATTAAAGGTGTTTTTTAAGAACAAACGCCTTTAATAATTTCATTTTAAAAATTTTTTAGATTATTAAATGTATCTTCTAGTGAAAAACACCTCAATATACCAGTACTCAAATTTTAAGATAATTAGTGAAGGCATTTATTCCAAAAAAAAACCTTTAATAACTATTTTTAAATTTTGTACATAATTATTGAAGGCGTTTTTTTAGAACAAACGCATTCAATAATTTTTTTTAAAAAATTTTTGAGATTATTAAAGGCGTCTTATAGTGAAAAACACTTTCAATATTTCACTACTCAAATTTTAAGATGGTTAGTAAAGGCGTTTATTCAAGAAAAATGCCTTCACTAATTCCTTTTAATTTATGTACATAATTATTGAAGGTATTTTTTGAGAATAAACACCTTCAATAATTTTCTTTTAAGATTTTTGGGATTATTAAAGGTATTTCCCAGTGAAAAACACCTTTAATATTCCACCACTCAAAATTTAAGACGGTTAGTGAAGGCGATTATTCTAGAAAAATGCCTTCACTGATTCCTTTTAATTTATGTACATAATTATTGAAGGCGTTTGTTCTCAAAAAATATCTTCAATAATTTCTTTTTAAAAATTTTTGAGATTATTAAAGGCATCTTTTAGTATAAAACACCTTTAATAATGTTAAAGGGATTTTTGAAGGTATTTTTTTTCAGAAAAACACCTTCAATATTTTGCTATAATTTTTTCAAAGAATTTTATTGAAAGTTTTTTCTGCATAATACAGCTTCAATAATTCCCTCCATTCTTATCACAGGAATATCAGTCAAGGCTATTTTCTACTAAAAATGCCTTCAATAATTTTTGTTCAGAATTATCAAAGGCATTTTTTGAGGAAAAATGACTTTAATAATTTTCTTTGAAAATTATTTTTTGGATTACTAAAGGCATCTTTTAGTAAAAAACGCCTTCAATAATCTAGAACTAAAATTAGAAGGGAATTAATAGTAATTTTTATATTCATTTCCCTGTCTTAAACATCGAAATCACAAACTGTTAGTACGGAGAACAATTAAAAGCTACATTAATCAACCAAACCAAACCCATAAACGCATTTCTATCATACTTTTGGTTTCTTTATCCCTATCATCACCGTCGAGTTTTAACAAATCAACAACGTGCACCTCTCTATTTATCAGTATATCTTTATTTTTTTTATTTATTGTATTATTTATATAATTTGATAGAGCTATCTTTTTTCAGTTCCTTACTATTTACATATGCATATATATATTTTTATTAATTTCACTATAAGCATAATCGTCCAGGCACTTTTCATTACATGTATGCTATTTCTGTGTAGTTTTCTTTAAATATTATGGTTTACTGAACCTTGTTTTATGATATTGTTTTGCTAAATGGTATTGTATGATATTGGTATGCTGAATCATATGCTGAATGGTTTGCTAAATGGTGTTTTTGTACATAGTATGGTATTGGTTGTATTTAATTACATACAGTGTTAAATTTAGGCGATCATTTTGTGTAATTCATATAATTATTATCAAAATCACAAGTATTATGGACTCCGAACAACATCATTCTCCTTCTATTGAACATGTACAAGACACACATGTAGGCTAAAAAAGAAAAAAAAAGGGCCTAAATAAAGAAATTAAAGTGAGTGACATAAAAATTCACATTGACTTCAATCAAAATGGTCAGTCTGTGTCTGAAGGAGATGCCAAGTTGCCTACTCATATTAGAGCTATCATTCGTAGTAGGATTTCAATTACGTGCACCAATTGGCGATGAGTTCCTGATGATCTAAAAGATGATATATGGCAGTCGGTTGTGGTATATTTATTCAACTATTTCATAAAATTTGTTAAATGATCATTTAGTTTAAATTTAATGTGTTCATACTAATTGTGTTAAATTATTTAAGAACGGTTCAATGTCCCAATTGATTGTAAAAAAATTATATTGTAATCTGTTGGGAAAGCATTCAGAGACTTTAAAAATAGATTGACAACCCAATATATTTTACCGCTAGCTGATCAAAGTGATGTATTGGCTATTCCACCTGCATCATATGTAGATATAATAAGTGTTGAAGATTGGACAAATTTTATTTAATATCAACATTCAAAAGATTTCTCAATACACAAACCCATTACCAAAAAAATTGTTTATAAGTCTTTATGCAATATATCCTTTGATCTTCATATGTGATTGACATAATTTCTTTCTTTTATAGAAAATCAAAGAAAACCAAAAGACCATTCAGGCTAAACAACAATATCACCATCGGACAACGAGAAAAGGATATGTAAATGTGAAGTTTGAGCTTGTATGTATTCACACACTTGTTTTATACTCATTAATGAATATTTATGAACATTTATTTCATATATTCTTATTCGTATATTGTGGCAATTTAATAGGAATCAGTGAGCTATGGCACTAAAGTTTCTAGATGGGATGTCTAGAAATAAGGACATCTACGAATGATGGATCTTTTGTAGATGAAGCAACCAAAGAAATGGAAAAAAAGATTGTATGTATAACTACTTTTTTAATATCATGAATGATTGGCATTGTGGTTGTATGCATGACTGTATACTAGCTTGTATAGATTTGTTTTACAGCTTATCTTATTATTATTTTTCAAGATGATTATGCTGCCAAAGTCAAATCTGGTGAACTGGCAACCTAGTATGGTGAAGATCCATTATTTTTAGCATTAGGCACTAAAGAAAGGTCTGGTCAGGTTTGTAAGGTTGGTAAATTTGTCTTGCCATCAAAGTTTTTTAGTAATCAACCCAAAACCCCATGATTGAGAAATGCATAATATGAAGCAATCATTAAGCAAAAATAGCAAGAAATTAATGACCGAAAGTAATGCCTCAATGAGCAATAGTAAAGACTCGCTGCTTTAGAGGCCATGTTGGCAGCAATGCAGCATAGCATGCTAGTAGGCCAGTCTGATAGCATCGTTCATGTAGGACAAGTTTCCATTGCAAGTCAGGTGGTGAACCCAACCTCTCGCTACCGCCCATGAAGTATGATTTTGTTTATAAGTATAATATTAATTTGTTTATTATATTTATTAATTTAGTTTTAATACTTATATTTCATTAATATTGTAACAAGATGTTAGGACTTAAAGTATGACCCTTGCTTAGGCTACCATAGATAAGTTATCTAATTATTCGTTGGAGCATTTATCCAAAGGAAACTTCATAACTATTGAGTCTGAGAAAGGGTTATTTGATAAATCATCATTTTTTTCATTGGTGTGAAGAAGGTTAAAGAATTTTGTGAACTGGATGAATTATCAACTATTGATATTGTTGCTTATATGAGGTTAGCTTATAAATACAAATATGGATATTCAATATGTATTAATCCATATTACGATGTAATACTAACTAGCATTATTGATTGTTATCCTGTAGCTTCCTATATACAGAGCTTAAAAGAAGACAGTTGACTAATAGATTTAGATTCGTTGATCCTAACTTCATTAATGAGCAGAGTGGCACAGTCTTTTATCATGCTAATAATGTGATTGAATGCATGAAAAGACCGGTTGATTATTATTTGCTCCCGTATAATGCGCAATAAGTTATATTCCAACATTAATTATTCCAACCTTACCCATATCTTATCTTATGCATAATCTAAGTATATCATTGTTATTATTTTTCAGTCGTCATTGGGTGTTTATTGTGATTGACACCAAATCCTTAACGCCATACTTACTTAATTTAGTTAATCTAACGACGATGCCTAACCCCGATATTTAAACTTTTATAAAGAGGTATTATGCTTTACTATATTATATATCTTATTTATCTTCATATGTAATTTTATTTATGTATTACGTAATTTTTTTCTTTTTAATTTAGGGTAATATCTGCATTCGATAAAAAGGCAAAGAAACTAAAATGGGTGTCATTACCAGTAAATGTGAAATTTGTTCTTTTATGTTGAGTTTCTGTAGATAAATATTTTTTAAACCCATTCAATTTAATTTTCAGGTACCTTGTCAACTCGGTATTACTGAATGTGAATGTTATGTCCTTCATTTTATGCGGGAGATAGTTTTATATGATTTTATGACCATATCATTCAAGGTTGGTATAAATTTCATGAACTCGTTATATCTTTAAAAAAATAAAAAGCTAAATTATGTTCTCATTTATTAACATTTACTTTTGATAATTTTTTTAGTGGAAGAGTAAAAAAAGCTTCAAGGTAGAGGAACTGGATGAAGTCCATAAAGAATGGTGTGAGACTGTCTTATCATTTATCAATATTAATAAACCTTAAGGTTAGACATTGTTGGTTGAATGTAAATATATAAGGAACAAATTGTTATATTGTTTTTAACATGCCATGTTGAATAGAAAACTTAAGTTTGTATATTAGGGTATTGGTTTAATATTATTGGAATACTTAACATGAATACACTATGTGTACTTAATATATTATTAAGTACGATTATTTTAGAAAAGTATATTAATATAGCAACATTATCAATTTTAAATTTGGATGTGTGGTCAATTTATTGAAATACAATAATGTTCATTATGTAAATTCCAAAATGTAATTCGTAGTATCACATATATAAATCAAATGTTTTTTGGGCATAAATATACAACTGACTTTAAAGGTTTTTTGGGCATAAACCTACAACTGACTTGACATATACAATATCAAAAATATTTTTTTGATGAGATTAATAAAGGTATTTTTAACAAGAAAATGCCTTGAACCATCCCTAACAAAATATTATTGAAGGCATTTTTAACCAAAATCACCTTCAATAATCCAACCTAAAAATTTATTGTATGGAATATTAAAGGCATTTTGGGCAAAACATGCCTTCAAGAATCCATTTCCACTTTTTTGTATGGATTATTAAAGGCGTTTTAAAAAAAAAACCACCTTTAATAATACCAACTAAAAATTAATTGAATGGATTATTGAAGGCGCTTTTAACCAAAATTGCCTTCAATAATCCATTCCATATTGTTTGTATGAATTATTAAGGGCATTTTTCTATCGAAAACACCTTGAATAATCCTTAACAAAATGTTATTGAAGGCATTTTTGAAAAAAATCATCTTCAATAATCCGACCATTCAAATTTATCGTGTGGAATATTAAAGGTGCTTTGAGCCAAAAACTCCTTCAAGAATCCGTTCCCACTTTTGTGTATGGATTATTGAATGCTTTTTTGACAAAAACTACCTTTAACAATGCAAACTAAAAATTTATTGATTGGATTATTGAAGGCAAGTTTGGCCAAAAATGCCTTCAAGAATCGGTGCAATTTTTTTCCTATGGATTATTAAGGGATTTCTTTGCCAAAAATGCCTTCAATATTCTCTCCAAAAAATGCCTAGAATAATCAATTACAAATAATCTCTGCAAAAAATCAAAAAAGGCTAAAGGGAGGGATCGAACCTACCACTTTATGGTTAACATCCGTACAATCCTAAAATTTTGATATGATATTTATTGAAGGCATTTTTGAACAAAAACGCCTTTAATAAGCTTGTGAAATTTTTGGTGGAATTATTAAAGGCGTTTCGTGTAGAAAACGTCTTCAATAATAGCATACATTTTTTTAGGGGATTATTGAAGGTGTTGTCTGCCAAAAACACCTTCAGTGATTCCCTATCAATTTTTTTAATAGGATTATTCAAACCATTTTCTGCCAAAAATGCCTTTAGTATTCACTCAAATTTTTAAAACAAGATTATTCAAGGCGTTTTAGTTGATATGTATCACTAATATCAAGTCTTGGATGGCATTTTATAAGTAACAACATAACTATTTGAATATTTAGTGGTGTTTTGATAATAAACGCCTTAAGTTTTATAAAAAGACGAAAGCTAGCGGCATTTTGTAAGTGTAACGCTGCTATAAAACTGCCACTAATCCTCCATTTTCTTATAGTGAGAGATGGGTAATGATCTTGACAAAATCCTATGGATGGCATGCTTGTTCACTCTCAAGTCTGCTTATGACCTGGCTAAATGAATCAAAGGTGACTCTGAAGGTATGGACTAGCAGTGGATTTGGATACCTAAAGTTCTACCCAAAATCCAGTTTTTCATATGGGAATGCATGCATAGGACTTTACCAACAAGGAGATTTCTTAACTAATGAGGTATTCAAGTTCCTGAGGAATGTATCTTTGTCATTGTTGTTGGTAGTTTAGAATATGATGCATCCCATATTGGATAGAAAGATTTAATTATTGATGAATAAAATTAATTTTATATTAATTTTATTCATATTTTAAATAATTACGTTTGAACAGAAATAATTATCATATGACAAATGGTCATAACTATTTGAATATAAATAGATTATTATTCATAAAGGTCATGATTATACAAAATATCATAACCATCTGAATAGAAGTTTATATCTGTTCATTCATTACAAATAAATCTTTCAATATAATCACTTTTACTGCTTCTAATTGAAGAGTTTGGGATTTTGTTGTATCCTAAAGGAATAATTGCCTTTAAGAAAGTGTTCTTCGTGCCTCAAAGCCAAAATTATTTTCTATTATTTCTCTTCTCTTATTTATTTTTTCTAACAATTTAAAGGCAATTATAAGAAAGTTATATTTCGAATGAGGAAGATACAAGGAAAAGAAATTGGCATGATTTGGAGACCAATATTAGAAAAGGCTCAAGGTGTTAAAGGATCAATGTTTCTATAGATCAAAATGTTATTCATAAAGATTTTCATTAGAGATATGTATTTTATTTTTTGAATAATTTCTAGTAAAGAGATTGACTGAATGAAACAAACATGTTAACAATTTATTTCATTAGTGTGTAAAGTCAAAACACAATATGCAAAATATTGATTACATTGCATAAGTTTATGCATATACTGAAATTAACTCCATAATTAAGTTTAATGAATTGTATTATATTTATTTGAAAAATTGATGCTTATAAAGACTGGGATGGGAAATAGCCTGAAAACATAAAAGAGAAAGACATGAATTAGTTTGCAACCAAAAGAATTATCACTTGTTATAAAATAATGAATTAAATTGAGTTCTAATGGAATGGTCGATTATTTAATTGTAATGTCTTGGTTATATATAGAATAGGCAAATTATCCCATGGTTTCTATAAAAACAATCAAAAATAGGTAAAGGTATTTACCATGAAAAATTAGATATAAGTGAAAAATATATATAGAAAATAAGATTTTGCAACAAGATTAGTTTTATTTTTAAATCATGGGACCAAAATTGAGATAATAAGTTGAGTTAAGCTATTTGTATAGTTCTATCTTTGTTGGTCATTTATAAATCAAATATTGATATATATTTTTTAAAATTTATTATTGATTCAAATTTTAGCTTGTGTTCAATTTTCATGAAAATCAATTAAAATTAAATTGATATATGTGAATAATTATTATTAAGATATGATGTTTCATGAATTAATTGGTGGATAATAAACCAAATAATTGTTATTATCAAAAACATAGGCAATGTGACAAGTATTTTGCCTACTAGATATATTACACTAGCAGTGATTTTACAAAATAAAATTTTATTATGAACAATCACAAAGTTGAAATCATAAATAGCCATCAAAGAGTTAATCAATGGTTACAAAAAAAGCTTTATCACTTTTTTCTCATATGGGATATTGATTAAACAAAAAGGCATGTCATTAAAAAATATTGAAGCATTTGTCGATTACTAGCATTTTGAAGGATGCTCATCAATATCTAATTAGGCATGTTTATAAATTAAAAAAGAACATGCAAATTCAATGTTCCAAAGGCACTAATACATACATATGTTTAATTCCATTTTGTGATGGTATAGAGAACATTGGTACAGTTTGCCATATATTATGAAAATGAGCTAAATGAGATGGAATTTTCTTTCTTATACATATAAGAAAAATATGGACTATGGAGATAGAATGCCATCATCCAATTAATACCTTATCTGTTAAAGACAATGAAGATATTTTTACTTCTTGTACCCAAAAAAATGGCCTTTTACTAGTTGTTAAAATGAAAAGTGAACAAGTTCCTGAGGTTTTCAATAGTTTCATGATAATGGTGAGGATGTGGCTAATTATACACCATATTAACATATGGGCTTAGATAATAATATTGGTTAGTGAAAGCCATAAGCCTTAGAGTTAGCCAATCAATAATTTAACCAATACAAATTCATCATGAATTTTTGCATAAAATATGAGTATAACTCATTATAATTATTGTTTATACTATTTTGTGAACATGATTCTTTAGATTCATGTTTCGTGACTTGCATTGATATGGTGTTTAGATATGAACATATTGGTCACAAAATGATTGTGAAAGTATTTAAAATTAGAGTTAAATATACCATGAACTCTTATTGTACATAGGCATATTGATCCTATGAGTAAAGTTTGAATTTATTATATATCAAAAACTGTTATGACCAATTAAAAGTGGTAAATAACAGAGATATATATAAGCTGTACAATGGTGGTGAGATAAAGTTCTCATAAAATTTTGCAATCAAATTTAAAGGTTTCAATATTCATGAATTTGAAATTGGCTATTGGGCAATTAATATATGTATTAGAAACTCATGATAACATTTGAGATAGTTGGTTTTCACTAAAAGCCATCATTATAAATGAGATAACTTCAATAGCCAAATCTACATGATTTGTAGGTATGATGTGGATTATTATGGTTGGCTTAGAATAACCATAAGCCAAAATTGATGCCACAATCTTGATCACATCATGGTAATTTTTTGTTATGTATGTGGTCTAATTCATGGATTGTACAAATAATTTATCATCTATGATTTTATATAGTGAAAATTTCGAAGTATATTTATTTTTGAAGCCATGAATGATTCCAAGATCTTGTGAATATGAAAACTTTTATAATAGCAAAAGGAATGTTGTTTGATCCATTTGGGTGATAGAAATGGTTTTGTTCATGGTAATAAAAAAAATTATTAATAGTATCCATGATGAAATAAATTCATATAAGTATTTATGAATTGACATAAAAGTCTTAAAAGGAGACTATAGAAGCATGATTATATTTGAAATCTACTTATTGATGTAAACTTTTATATTGACTTAAAATATAAAAGTTTTGAAACTTTTATAGAAATATTAAGATATCTACTAGTTATCTTTCATTAAAGGTAGATTTGGAAGCCTCCTACTTTAAAAAAAAAAAACCACCAAATAGTGAAAAGATAAATGAAATGGCAACTTGATTAAGTATATATGATATCTTGAACAATTGAATGAGACATTCTTTAATAAAAGAATACATACTTGCACATGGTGGAGGTGATAAGAATAAAAAGAAATAAAAATTACCATCATAGTGTTGTAAGATTTTAGTATAATTTTACAAGCAAATTATACAAGCTAATAAGTTTAGACACTTATTAAAGTAAAATCATAGAAAAAAAAGGTCCTTAAAAATCTTAAAAGGACTAAAATGGTTTGGTTTATTCATTAAGTGTAACCAATTGTACTAGAAGTATAATTATATTAAAAATGTATAAAAGTATGAAAATAGAATGGTTGAAATTAATGAATATAGAGTTGTGGCCACAACTAAAACCAACTATTTCTTAAAATGATAAGAATAAGGCAACAATGTCTAGAGCATATAAATGATATGTAAAATGAAAAGTGTGGACATATTAGCCTGAAGTGATTATATTAGAGATTCAATTTCAAATGAGGGTAATTACCATAAAAGAAAATTGAATTCTAAGATATTTGGTTAGTAGTACTACAAGTAAAATGGATTTAAACCCTTACTATTAGACACTAATAATGGGAACCCAACTTTGAATTAGTAACCTCTAATTATAAATTTTAATGGGTAAAAACAAGTTATTGTCATGTGTTTGTTAAGCACTAGTAAAATCCATTCAAATTTTAGAAACTAGGGTGATCCATTGCATGGGGACGATGAGTTTTTATACTCTTAATGGAGTTTTAAATGTCTAAAGCAATGGAGACATAATAGAAACTTTACCTATATAAATATAGAAGTTGTGCCCTTTCAATAAGAAGAATTGGGATCTCTCTTGTAAATGTTTATGAATGAGATAAGCACATGGCCATAATAATGCTAAAAGTGGTTATAAACCTCTGACAAAAGAATAAATAAGTATTATGTGTGTTATATCTTCAATTCTAACACTAGGAGTTAAGGTTTGCGGACAACATCAACTTCGTTAGAATTCTAAGATATATACGCTAATTAAAGGTTTAAATTGAGAAATACCTTCTTGTATTCATAATATTTATTTGTGTAAAAGGTAAAAATTAAGCACCAATATTCCAAGCTAGTGGAGGATTGTTGGTAATTTAAAATATGGGGCATCCCACATTAGATAGAAAGATTTAATTATTGATAAATAAAATTAATTTTTGTATTAATTTTATTCATATTTTAAATAATTATCATATGACAAATGGTCATAACTATTTGAATATAAATAGATTATTATTCATAATGATCATGATTATACAAAATGTCCTAACCATTTGAATAGAAGTTTATGTCTGTTCATTTATTATAAATAAATTTATCAATATAACCATTTTTTATTGCCTTTGATTAGAGAGTTTGAGGCTTTGTTATATCCTAAATGCATAATTGACATTAAAAAGGTGTTCTTCATGCCTCAAAGCCAAATTCTTTTATATTATTTCTTTTCTTTTATTTATTTTTTCCATTTAGAATATTTAGAACACCTTTTCTAGGATTGTAACCAACCCAGGATGAGGACTACCACATGTTATGTCAATAAAGGGAAATAAAGGAATGGGTTAAAGGCAATGCCACTTGAGGAGGACAAAGATACCATAGGAGTATTCCTTGGGGGGTGTTGTTTTGTTTTATTTTATGGAAGATATGGCTTGAAAGGAACCACTCCATCTTTACATGAAATAAAAGGAGAAGCAACGTTCTAATGAAAGTAAGAACTAAGGTGGGGGAATTCTACACAATAAACCAACATAAGTCTTACCATAAGGCCATATCATTCATCCCTATTCGTTGGAAACCACTAGAGGTTTGGTGGTTCAAATTGAACACAAATGGATCATCGAAAGCAAACCGGGTAGTGTGAGGGTAGGGCCTGTTTCTCTTCACCATTAGGAAATATAGGAGGCTAGCTCTACTAGATATATTAGGAAAGGGACCACTATCATAGCTAAGTGCTGGGCCCTCAGGGATGACCTTCTCTTACCTAGAAAATTGAGTATCTAAAATCTTGAAAATGTTTCTTTAGTCATCTCTATGGTTAAGAATTGCAATAGGTCTAACTCTATGTTCCAAAATTTGGTGTATGATTGTAGGAAACTTCTAGTAGAATTTAACTAGCACAAGTTGATGAATGTCTTTAGGGAAGGCAATAGTTGCGTCGACACTCTGGCTGTTTATGGAGTAGTAACTTTTGTTGTAATCCCACTTTTGAAGGTGACACTTATTTTTTATTCCATGAACCACCTGCTTTTGGTAAATATTTGCTTTATGCTAACATTGCAAGTTATATTTGTAGACACTGAATTTTGTTCAAAATATTTTCACTTTAACTCGGGTTTAGGTTTGGCAATTGGGCCCTTACCATAATTTTTTGGGCCTATTACATAATCTATTTTTAATACTCAAGGATGAGACCTAATTTGGGCTCTATAGTGATGCTTGTTGCATTGGCTTAGATAATAACCGAATGGTCTAATAAAAAAAGTCTAATAAAAGAATTATCTTTAAAACCATCAATGGTTTGTTGTTGGCCATTAAACGAAAAATAAAAAATATTAGTCATAAGATACATAAAAATATATATAAAATATAAAAACATATAAAAATACATATAAAAATAAAATATAAAAATATTTAAAATATATACGTAAATATATATATATATATATATATATATATAAAGAAAGAGCTTGGCAAAAAAAATGAAAAGTGGGTTTGAAGCGAAAAGTGGCCCAAATGGCCCACAACAAATAGAGCCCAAAATATAAAAAATGTATAAAAGCCTAAATGGGCTATAAGCATAAAATAAAAAGGGGACATGCATGAAAATAAAAAAACACAACTAATAGAAAGCCATGTAGGGATGTGCAAAAATGGGGAGGAACTCAAAAGCAAGTTCAAGGGATCGGTTACAAGAAAACTGAAAAATTGAACAAAGAGATGGGAGGAATCAAGCGGGCAAAAGGGGGGAGGCTGCTGCTGAAGAAGGTGAAAAGAGAAAAGAACCTGGCAAAAAGCAAAGAGAAAATGGTGAAGAGAAGGGCAAAAACTGAAACACAAAAAAAAGAGGAAGGGGAACGTGCATGGGAGGTGCAGGCGTAAGAAAGAAAAACTAAAGTGAGGTCGTGAGGAGCCT